>QXEO01002112.1:13800686-13966377 GCA_007115705.1 Dactylis glomerata | reverse complement strand
TTTCCCTTTTATTCCTTTTGTACCTTCAAGGGAGTTTGCATGATTGTTCTTATTATATGTATGTTTGTTTGTTACATGCAACTCTTATGCTTGCTACCCAGCCTTGCTAGCCAAAAACCTGTACTGAGAGGAAATACTTCTCGTGCATCCAATTCCCAAAAGCCAAGTCACTTCCAAAGAGTCCACTATAAATTCCTATGCATGGTATTTCAAGCCATTCCAAGTAAATTTTCATGTGCTACCTTTCAAAAACCTTCAAACACTTCTCATTTTGTGCCACTGTTTTTAGCTCATGAGGACGTAGTGGATGGGTTTGTTATCTTCCATACTAAATTGAGTACTCCTCGACTAGGCAGCTTCATCTGCTCGTCATTAATTTTGCAAGGGAGCTGGTCAGACCATTATAATCTCAAAAAGAAAAGAAAGAAAAGAGCACTCCTCCATGGTATGTGAAAGTTGGTTGGCACCCGATGGAATCGGCTAGCCATGGTTTGAGAAAGAAAAAAGGTGGGGAGGAGTGCAAAGCTATAAAAGAGCACCAATGTGCCAATTAATCAAACATCTCGGAACCGCTCTCACTTGTTTAGTATGGAAGATATCAAGAACTCCGTTGCTAGTCGTTGACAAAAGCAACCACCTCTCAAAATAACTTTTTACCTCTGTTTTACAAATGAAAAGCTCTAGCACATGTTTAATCCCTGCTTCCATCTGCGAAGGGCCTATCTTTTACTTTTATGTTGAGTCAACCTATTTCCCTCTATCTAAAGCACGCATTTGAGTTGTTATGTTTCACTCATCCATATGTTGATCCGTTTAATCATGTTTACTATCTTCCTTGTTTTGTATAATGCTTTTGTCTGAAGGAATATATCTTTGAAAGCTTTCTATGAATGCAAAAAGTTTGTTTCGTTGAGCATATGGTTTTTGCTATATTAGCTCTGTTTTTAAAAGGCTCCGTTTAAAAGAAAGAATAGCTTGTTCATCACTCTTTGACCAAGAACTAAGGTTTGACATTGCCAATTATAGTTTACTTTGTGCATCTTTACATGTGATTCCCTTTTACCCATTGCAAGTCTATATCTTATAAAGGGAAGTTGCTGTCTATTATAATTTGTGCCTTGGTGAATGTGATGCTTCTTGTCCGTATTTTGATTATCGACACTTCACTCCATAAACCTGTGGTCAAGTTTACCGAGTTTAGTTTTCGCTTGGGGACAAGCGAGGTCTAAGCTTGGGGGGTTGATACGTCCATTTTGCATCACTATTTTGTATCATAATTTACTGTTATTCATTGATATATTTCATATTTAGAGTTGATACTTATGTTATTTCCTTTGTTTTCACATGTTTGATGATCTTTGGAGGAGTTGCTGCCGGAGTCAGGATTCTGCTGGAAAAAGGACCATCAAGGGACCATATTTTGAAGATCAGGAAAATTCCAGAAAAATACCAGGAAATTATATTTTCCCAGAAGAGTCAGGAAGCCAGAAGGAGGAGACAAGAGGAGCCAGGGGGCCCACACGCCAGGGTGGCACGGCCTGACCCCTGGCCGCGCCAGCCCTGTGTGAGGCTGCCCTGGCCCACTTCTGGTCTCGCCCCTGCGCGTACTTCATTGTCCCCGAAAACCTAAGTCAAGGGGGGCTCAGAGTTAGACACTGCCGCCTCTGCGGGGCGGAAAACACCAGAGAGAGAAAAGCTCTCTGGCAGACAGAAATCTGCCGGGGAAATTCCTTCCCGGAGAGGGGAGATTGTCGCCATCGTCATCACCATCGCACCGGACTTCATCGGGCATCATCATCATCTCCATCACCAGCACCTTCATCTCCACCATCACCACGTCATCCCGCTATAACATCTTGAGTTGGATCTTGCTATATTCATAGGGGAAACTTTCCCGGTGTTGATTACTCTTGTAGTTGATGCTATTGAGTGGAACCATTGAATTAAGGTTTATGTTCAGATTGTTATTTACCATTATTTCACCTCTGATCATGATCCATATGATGTCTTGTGAGTAGTTCGTTTAGTTCTTGAGGACATGGGAGAAGTCAAGATGTTAGTAGTGAATTATTGTTGAGAAATATTTAATGGTTTGATATTGTTGTGGTGCTATTTCACTAGTGGTGTCATGTGAACATCGACTACATGATACTTCACCATTTATGGGCCTAGTGAGATGCATTGTGTATTAGGCTACCGATTGTGGGGTTGCTAGAGTGACAGAAACCTAAACCTCCGTTGGGAAACCTTTGCACCAGGGAGCGTAGGATCTTAGAGTTTAAGGCTATGGTTAGATTTATCTTAATTACTTTCTTGTATTTGCAGATGCTTGCAAGGGGTATAATCACAAGTGTGTATTTATCCTAGTAAGGGTAGTGCGCTAGCACAGGTTCACCCCCATAACACCTATCAAACCAATAAAGACTATTGGCTTTATGAAGCGAAAGCTCTTGACAGAAACTCCCGTGTGTCCTCGAGAACGTTTGGTTATTATAAGTACACAACCGGCTTGTCCTTTACTGAAGAAAGGATTGGGCCACTTGCTGCAATTGTTACTATTGTCTTTTATTTACTCGCACTTTATTTACTCATATTACCAAATACCCCTGAAAACCTGTTTGCTAGTATTTACAGTGATTCCTTGATCAAAACCGCTCATCAACACCTTCTGCTCCTCGTTGGGTTCGACACTCTTATTTATCAAAAGTACTACGATACACCCCCTATACTTGTGGGTCATCAGCGGCGGCCAATGCACCAGTGGATGATGCGCCGGCGGCTACATCGGAAGCGCCGACAATGGGCATCTCATTCTTCTCCATCGCCGGGGTTTTTTCTTCGGGGTTTTTTCTTTGGTTGTGGAGAAGATGATGGGACAGGAGAGGCGGTTGCAGTGAGAATGAGAGAGTGGGCGAGCGTCGAGGGAGAGAAAGAGGGGCTCTATAAAGATGAAGGTGGCGTGTACCGCAACACGCGTCCGCTATGCACGGCTGCAGCGTGCACCGCGACACGAGGCTAACCCTGGGACGTTTGGTGTACTCAGTTCTAACCTTGGGCCTTATACAGAAATTTTGTCTGTACTCAGTTTTCCCCTCGAGTACTTAGACTGGCAAGTGCAATATACTCAGTTCTACCCTCAAGTAGCTGGTCAACAGAGAGTCAACAAATGAGATTAACATAGCTAATTGAGTCATTTCATGTGCAAAAAAATCCAAAAAAAATAAAAACATAGTGGCACCTACTCATGGAGTCTTCTTACGCAGCCTGCCACCTAGGAAACCTTAACAAACATAGATAAATCAAGTTTTGCCACAAATTGCCACTTCTCAGAATCACTAGTAGCTAAGAAGATGCATGGTTTTCCACTCAAAACCCTTTGCAAAACATCTTCCCCAAAACATAGTTTGTCTAGATGAGGCCATAATTGTCACACTCATGTATATTTGAATTGCAAATAATTTGATGTAGCCCAATATGAATTATATTGTACAAAACACGCATTTTTCATTTTGTAATTCTTTTGTTTGAATCCCTTAGTCTATTTACTATTTACATGCCCTTGGTTTCTTAGTACTACTCAGTTTTGCCCTCAAGTAATGTCACAAATGCTCACAGAAGCCCAAACTTATCCTGATTGGTTGAGCCATTGTCACACGGATTGACTCCACCAACTGTTGATCCACTGATCTAACGGGCAGTATACCCCTCTCCATCTCTTCGTGGCCACCCCTCTCTCTCTCTTCGTGGCCACCCCTCTCTCTCTCTCGCTGTCAGTGGACAGTGCCACCCCTCTATTTATGTGCAATATAGAGTTTGCCACGTAACTATATTCCCTCTATTTATGCATTATTTTCCACGATCTAAAAATATTAAACTAAAAAATGGTATAATTTTGGTGTAAACAAGAGACATACATATTTGCGGATTTCGGTGAATGCATTATTTGTCACCCCTCTAACAATTATCAACTCTCTTTAGCATTCCTTTTCTTTTAGAGAATATAGTTTGTGGTATAATTTTGGTATAAACATGAGGCATACATATTTGAGGGATTTCGGTGAATGGATTATTTATCACCCCTCTAACAATTATCAACTATCTTTAGCATTCCTTTTCTTTTAGGAAATATAGTTTTGGTAATTTGAAATGGCCCAAAAGTGGTATAATTTTGGTAGAAACATGAGACATACATATTTGGCATATTTGGGGGATTTCGGTGAATGGATTATTTATCACCCCTCTAACAATTATCAACTTTCTTTAGCATTCCTTTTCTTTTAGGGAATATAGTTTTGGTAATTTGAAACAGCCCAAAAGTGGTATAATTTTGGTAGAAACATGAGACATACATATTTGTCATATTTGGGGGATTTCGGTGAATGGATTATTTATCACCCCTCTAACAATTATCAACTTTCTTTAGCATTCCTTTTCTTTTAGGGAATATAGTTTGGGATATAGTTTTGGTTATTTGAAACGTCCCAAAAGTGGTATAATTTTGGTATAAACATGAGACATACATATTTGTGGGATTTCGGTGAATGCATTATTTGTCACCCCTCTAACAATTATCAACTATCTTTAGCATTCCTATATTCCCTAACACTTATTTTTTTGGGTTTTTTGGTAATTTCGGTGAATGCACACACTAACTTTGAAAACAACTACAAGTACATGTAACTAAATAATGGATTTGTAACAAGGGATCCCTTGTAACAACTTCTAGCGCCTAATGAGCAATGATAAGAATCCGATCGCAATTATACAACAAAAAAAACAACCAGCCATCAGATTAGCTTGCTTCTTTAACTCGATCAGCTGCCTTAACTGCTTGTTCATTTTCTTCAGTTCTCCTTTCACTTCCACCAGTTCTGCATTAGGAGCATTAGGCATAATCGGAATGGCTCCTCTCTCCGCCGCATTCTCTACAGCAAGTCCCCCCTCCCAAATTGTGCTCCCCAATAGCGCCAATTGATTCCTATAATTTAAGCCTCTGAACGTACACATCGATCCACTCGAAATACCTGCATTTCTTCAGGATCTGAAAACAACAACGTGAACCCAAAATCCCAAATTCGAGGGAATAACAAGAAAATCGAGAGAAAACAGAGCAATTGGAGTGAGATCTAACCTTATCCCCCTCTCTATATGACAAGCTCTCGCATGCAAGGAACTCACGTCCATGGTTGTCGTCGTCATCTGTCTTACAGATCGACCGCTTTAGAGGCTCCTGGCGTGGGCAGTCAGGGCATCTTGTCAAAGGCACGGGTCCATACTACGGCCATGAAGAACGGGAGGTCGAAGAGAAACTAGACATCACCCGCCTGCTGGAGAAGGGCTGCCGCTGGCGGAGAAGAAGAACAATGGGGCGCGGGGAAAGAAAGGAGAAGCAATGGCACGGGCACGGGCGCGGGGCTGGCTCGGGCTCCCATTTTGCAATGGTCACCTGGGTAAGCTGTGGGTCTAGCACGCTAACATGGGCAAGTTGTGGGTCCCATGATGATCTGGATAAGTGGAGACGTGTCCACTGCGGGGCACCAACAGCGGCCCCACTTGCCAGCACCAACCAACGGTCAACTAAACAGGATTCCTCCCATTCGAGCTCGTTGTGAGGGTTTCAGACAAGGGCTTGGGCAAAACTGAGAAAAAACTAAGCGGCTGGGGAAAACTGAGCACAACTAAGGACCCAAGGGCACGAAAATAGAAATCCCTTCTATTAACAACGTTAGCATAAGCATAATAGTAAATCAACCCTTTTGGTTCAGTTTCAAACTCAAAAACACCATATATAAAGCACATACTACTGTAGCAACTTTCTCAAAAGTTCCGTGATCAAAAGAACTCAAAAACAAAAACGATCGAGAGGCAAACACAAATAGTGGCAGAAATCTGTCAAAACAGAACAGCTGACAAAGGTCGATTTTTTCGAGGACCTTCTGTTGCTCAAATTGAAAAGTGCAAAACTAATGAAAGTTTGGATATAACCTAGGGCATATGCTCAAGAAATTTTAGATCAAAAGTATATTATGAGAATTTTCAAGAATTTTTACGGTGCAGCGCAGAAATCTATTTCAGGATAGCAACTTCCCCAAATCTTACCTCCCTCAAATTAGAGGTTCTTCTTGGCACAAAAACGAAATAAAAATGATATGGAGAGGTCATTACAGTAGTAATAACTTCCAAAACTCAAATAAAAGAAAAAATACTGAAAATAAAACATTGGGTTATCTCCCAAGAGTGCTTTTCTTTAACGCCTTTGAGCTAGGCGCAGAAAGGTGAAAATCAAGTAATATCAAATGAGGCATTAAGATCAACTGTCTCCTCACCACTTACCACACTAGGCACTTTAGTGATGGGTTCGAAGCATAGAAAACAAAAAAAAATCCTATGCATGAACACAAAACTAGCCAAAAACATCTACGAGATGGTAGCAACGGAGACTAACCCTCAAAGACCGGTAGCAGGGATTATGTTCCCGCACAAACATTGCCGATGGAGACTCGACGAAGACGCACGTAGTCGACATAGTGGTTCACTTGATGATCTCTAGATCGTGTACACGGCGCCACAACCGGCGGTGCCCCCGTACTCGGTCACACGTACGGCTTGTCGTCGTCTCCTCCACGCCCTCGGTCCAGCGGGGCAGCGGAAGAAGGGATCCGCCAGACACTCCAACACTCACTTCTCCAAGTGTGTGAATCTCGAACTAACAATCCGGCAGAGCTTCGTTAAGCCAAGACGGATTTGGGGCAGCACCTTTGGGAGGAAGAGAGGGGATCAAGAAGTGTGTGAAGAGGGAGAAGAGGGGCTCCTTTTATAGGAGAGGAGGTGGCAGCCCCAAGGAGGGTGGCGCCAGCCCCTAGGAGAAAATACTCCACCTCTTCATGGTGGTAACCCCCTCTTCATGGTGGTAACCCCCCCTTCATGGTGGTAACCCCCTCATCAACATGAGGTAACCCCCATTTTAATTTTGCATGACATTCATGCTAATCAAAATTCACACTTATTGATTTAATAAAACATTTTTATTACTTTAATATTTGTTAATTCATTCAATTAACAAACATTAACAAATACACCCTTGAGTTATTTCGATATCCCAAAACAGTTTTGGTGTTTTTCTGAAATAACCCTCATGCTGTCCTGTAATTCGATCGGAGTATCATATCCACTCAAAAACGACGGCGAACCTTAAGTGTGTCACCCTACGGTTCATGAATAACGTGGACATGATCGAGACTCCTCTCTGATCAATAATCATCAGCGGGATCTGGAAATCTATGATGACTCCCACTTACTCAACGATGAACTAGTGATCGTGTGAACCAGTAACGAACATAGTTAATTCCTTTTGTCTCGCGATATTATTACTTGTCTGAGATCTGATCATTTGGTATCAACCATACCTAGTTCGATCTCGTTTCCGATAAGTCTCTTTACTCGTTCCATGATAATGCATTCCCGTGACCTAGTCACATGCTTGCAAGCGATTCCAATGCAATATCACCGAGAAGGGCCCAAAGAATATCTTCCCGTCATCAGGTCGGACAAATTCCACTCTTGATACATGAGCCTCAACTAATATTTTTAGAATACCCAAATCAACCTTTATAATCACCCTGTTATGGTGTGACATTTGATATCATCAAAGCACTCTTCTGGTATCAGTGATTAACATGATCTCATGGTCTGAGGATTAGAACTATTTCATATGAGTTTGATATAGCAATGAAACTTGATGACTTGATCGTATTGCTATTCGTACTATGGGTGTGAGTGTTCATCACATCATTCTTCTAATGATATGACCCCGTTATTAACAACATCCAATGTTCATGATCAGGAAACCTTGATCATCGGTTAATCAACGAGCTAGTATAAAGAGAGGCTTTACTAGGAACCTTTTAGTTTATTAATCACACAAGTATTAATGTTTCCGATTAATACAATTCTAGCATGAGAAATAAACATCTATTATGAACATAGAATAATATAATAACAACTTTATTATTGCCTCTCGGGCATATTCCTTTCAGTCTCCCACTTGCACTAGAGTCAATAATCTAGATTACATAGTGATGAATCTAACACCCATTGAGTTCTGGTGCTGATCATATTTTTCCTTGGGGAGAGCTTTAGTCAATGGGTCTGCCACATTCAGATCCATGTGTACTTTGCAAATCTTTACATCACCATCCATGACATATTCACGGATGGAGTGAAAATGGCGCTTCACATGCTTGAAGTTCTTGTGAGACCTTGGCTCCTGAGCATTGGCTATGGCACCAGTGTTGTCACAATAGATAACCATTGGATCCAATGCACTCGGAACCACACCTAGTTCGGATATGAACTCCTTCATTCAAACTGCTTCCTGTGCCGCTTCCGAAGCAGCAATATATTCTGCCTATGTAGTTGATCTCGCCACCACGCTTTGCTTGGAACTCCTCCAGCTTACTGCTCCTCCATTCGTAACAAATACGTACCCGGATTGAGACTTAGAGTCATCCGGATCAGTGTCGAAGCTAGCATCGACGTAACAACTTGCGACGAGCTCTTCTTCACCGCCATATATGAGAAACATATCCTTAGTCCTTTCTAAGTACTTAAGGATATTCTTAACCGCCTTTCAGTGTTCTAAACCTGGATCAGATTGGTACCTACTAGTCAAACTAATAGCATGTGCCACATCCGGTCTTGTACATAACATGGCATACATGATAGAGCCTATGGCAGAGGCATAGGGAATCTTATTCATTTCTTCTCTATCTTCAGCTGTAGCCGGACTTTGAGTCTTACTCGATATCTTTGCTTGCAACATGGGTAAGAATCCTTTCTTACTTTTGTCCATTCTAAACTTCTTTAGAATCTTGTCAAGGTATGTACTTTGTGATAGCCCAATTAAGCGTCTTGATCTATCTCCATAGATTTTGATGCCTAAAATATACGCCGCTTCACCAAGGTCCTTCATTGAAAACTTACTGTTTAAGTAATCTTTTACACTCTTCAAAAGTTTCGTATCATTTCCAATCAGCAATATGTCATCCACATATAATATTAGAAATGCTACAGAGCTCCCACTCACTTTCTTGTAAATACAAGCTTCTCCATAAGTTCGGACAAATCCAAACCCTTTGATGACTTCATCAAAACGGAGATTCCAACTTCGGGACGCTTGCTTCAGTCCATAAATGGATCACTGAAGTTTGCATACCTTGTTAGCATCCTTAGGATCAACAAAACCTTTGGGCTGTACCATGTACAACTCTTCCTCAATGTTACCATTAAGGAACGCAGTTTTCACATCCATCTGCCAAATTTCTGAAGGAAATATGCCCTAGAGGCAATAATAAAGATGTTATTATCATATTTCTTGTTCATGATAATGTTTATATTCCATGCTAGAATTGTATTAAGCGGAAACTTTAATACTTGTGTGGTTTATGAACAACACCGTGTCCCTAGTACGCCTCTATGGACTAGCTCATTGATTAATGATGGTTAAGGTTTCCTAACCATAGACATGAGTTGTCAATTAATAATGAGATCATATCATTAGGAGAATGATGTGATGGATAGACCCAAATAAAGCAGAGCAATTAGATCGTGTCATCGTGTTCATCTTTGCGAAGCTTTTCCTATGTCATGTATTGTATTCCTTAGACCATGAGATAATACAACTCCCTAGTATCGGAAGAAAGCTTTGAAGTCATCAAACATCATCCTATGTGAGGGTGATAATAAAGGTGTCTCTCAGGTGATCGGAAAGTACTTGTTGGGTTGTATGTATCGAGATGGAATTTTGTCCCTCCCAAGTCGGAGAGATATACTTCGGGCCCACTCGGTAATCGATATCAACACCGCTTGCAAGCATGTGGTTAATGAGTTAATCACAAAGTGATATCGGATTACGGAACGAGTAAAGTACTTGCTGTGAACGAAATTGAACTAGGTATGGTGATACCGACGATCAAATCTCGGGCAAGTAAAATATCGTGTGACGAAGGGAATACATATACGGGATTAATTGAATCCTGGCATCGTGGTTCATCCGATATGATCATCGATGAATATGTGGGAGTCAATATGGGTTTCCAGATCCCGCTATTGATTATTGATAGAAGATCATGTCTGCATATTCTCGAACCCGTAGGGTCACACACTTAACGTGCATCGATGCTAGGATAGAATGGATAATTGGTTTTATGAGTTTTAGTTCGGAGTCTCGGATGAGATCCAGGACGTCACGAGAGGTTCCGGAATGGTCCGGAGAATAAGATTCATATAAAGGAAAGCAGTTTTTGGATTCCGGAAAGGTTTCGGAGTTTATCGGTATTGTACCGGAAGGTTCTAGAAGGTTCCGGAGTGGGACCAACGTGGGCCCACTTGACGGAGGCCTGCGTGGGCCTAAGGGGAAGTGCCCTGGCCGCCTTGGGCCAGGCGCACAAGGCCCCTAAGGCCCAGCCGGCCAGCCCAAGGGGAAACCCTAAGGGAGTCTTCAAAGAAGGAAGGGGGGGAAACTTGCCCCCCACTCTTCCTACTCCAAGTCGGCGTCCTAGGGTTTGGGGAGAGGCCAAGCTGGCCGGCCACCCCTCTATATATAGGGGGGCAAGGGCGCAGCCCTCTCCACCCCTAACCCAAACCCTAGCCGCCAACTGCTGCCCTCCCTCTCTCTCTCTCGCGACTGCGCGTAGGCGAAGCCCTGCCGCAGAAACTCTCCACCATAAGCACCACGCCGTCGTGCTGCTGATCCAATCTATCTCTCCACCATACTTGCTGGACCAAGGAAGGAGGAGACGTCGCTGCACCGCACGTGTGCAACTCTCGGAGGCGCCGCCACTTGCGGCGTAGGATCGGATCGGATCGCGAGGAGGAGACGGCGAGTACGACTACGTCAACCACGTTCTATTGAACGTTTCCGCTGTGCGAATCTTCAAGGGTATGAAGATCTCATCTACCTCTCTCGTTGATTACATCTCCTAGATTAGATCTTGGCTTTCTTGTTCGCATCCGTAGGAAAATTTTTGATTTACTATGCTGCGAAACCCTTCAGTGGTATCAGAGCTAGATCTATGCGTAGATGTGTTTCACGAGTAGAACGCAACATGCTTGTTGCGGGCGTTGATGTTTTTTGTTGCAAACCTCTTGTTGTGTATTTCTTATGGCGCGGTATAGTGAGATCGAAGCGGTCCAGGCCAACTTTACGCGACCGCGTTCGCGAGACCGGCTCCGCACTTGACGTGTGGCTTGTTCCATACATGCGGCTGGTGGATGCCAGTTTCTCTCACTATAGTAGTCATGGGACTTACATCGGATGTTAGCAACCATAATATCACCGTTGTGGCTTTCCGTAGGTAAGAATCGTTCTTAGCTTGCTACTCCCATAAGCCACGTAAAACATGCAACAACAAAGTAGAGGCGTCTAACTTGTTTTTGCAGGGAGTGTTTTGTGATATGGTATGGCCCAAGACATGATGAGTATGAATTGAGTTGTATGCAATGATCATGTTTTGTAATCTTTCACGACTTGCATGTCGATGAGTTCACAACCGGCAGGAGCCATATGGTTGTCTTTATAATTATGTATGACCTGCATGTCAACTTCTTATACGCCATGTAATAGCTTTACTTTATCGCTAAGTAGTTAGCAATAGTTGTAGTTGCTATTTGTGGTGGAGGCAATCATGGTGGAGTGATGGAGATCATGCCGGCGCGCACAAGATGGAGATCATGGCGCAGAGATTGGCTATACCATGTCACATAAAATTATATGCATGTGATGTTTATCCTTTTATGTATCTTATCATGCTTAGATCGCGACGGTAGCATTTTAAGATGATTCCTCACTTAAAGATCAAGATAAAATTGTGTTCTCCCCATGTATGCACCGTTGCGAAAGTTCGTCGTTTTGAAGCATCTCGTGATGATCGGGTGCTATAAACTCTACGTTCACATACAACGGGTGCAAGCCAGTTTTGCACACGCGGAAATACTTGGGTTTGACTTGACGAGCCTAGCATGTACAGACATGGCCTCGGAACACACGGACCGAAAGGTCAAGCATGAGTCATATGGATGATATGATCAACATGTTGATGTTCACCATTAAAGCTACATCATTCACGTGATGATCGGTCTCGGTGTAGTGAATTTGGATCATGCTTCACTAAACAACTTTGAGGAATGTTGAATTTAGTGGGAGTTCATTAATAATTTGATTAACTTGAACTAATTATCTTGAACTAAATCTTAGTGTATTTGCATAAGTCGTTGTAGTCTTTGGCAACCGTTTTCCACCGACACTTAGTTTTAATTGAGTTAAAAGAACTATAGAATTCTGGATAGTCACTTTTCGGTCTAGTGCCGTTTAATGTCAAGACTAAAGATTAAGTCCTATTGCAAACTTTAGCAAACCTTGCTTGCTCCATACGATTTAATAAATTGTATTAATCTAAGAGCAACGATTCAAGTTTAGTATCTAAAGATCATATGTTTGCCTTCATGATAAATTGATCTTCAAAATTGTTTGAGAATCAAAGTGATCATCGAGCTGAAAGAATTGTTTCAGAAATAATCAAGAAGTGAAAGATATTTGATATCTAAAACTTTGATTGTTTGCAAAAATGATGAAGTATAATTTAGTAAAAGAACATATGCTCATATTGTATGACTATATGTGAAGATTGAAGATGCTAGGCATCCCGATCACCCAAAAGTTTGGGAAACTAATATTATACTTGCATTTGTCCTTAAGAGCTATAGTGGTTTCATCATGAAAGATGTCATGATAGGACGAATAAAAGGTATCGGCTAAATTGTTTTGCTATACCAAAAGAATACTAAAGAATGGAATCGGGAAGAATACCAATCATATGATGATGGCGATCCACTTCAAAGTGCAAAATCCAAGGCTATTAGTATTTGACTAACATCCTTTGGACTATGTGTCAAATGATTGATGCCACTATTGATGTCGATAGATTCTTCTAAAAGGAGAGGAAATGCTAAATAGGATCTGCAAAATTATTTGGTAAAAAAGGAAAAAGACTGGAATTGTCCAGCTCAGGTATATAAATGATATACATGTTATAGATGAATTCTTTTGCTCGTTAACAATGTAATTCTTGGGTATTCGATACTGATTTGTTGCTATGAAATGTCATACAAAGCAACACAATACAAGAAGTACAATGGCCTAAGTAACTAGTAAAAGAATATGGTAATGATGCATGTCGAGATACAAATAAAAATGTTATTGTGCTTCTCGTCGACATCAAACCTAGCCTTCAAGATATTTCATGAACTTAATAATTGTTATCTTGTTTTGGTATTATGAGAACAATTGTTGTTCATGTCATTATCGTCTTCCATAATCGATGGATAGATTATTATTATCTTGTTGGTGAAATAAACATTTATAACACTGATGCTAAAGGTCGCAAGACAAAATGAATTTCACTTATATGTGACACCGCCGTTTAAGTCATATTGGAAACAAAACATGAAAGAAATTCTATATTGATAGATTTTTGAGTCAATTGATTTTGAATTGATTGACGCTTGTGAGACTTTTCCTAAAGATGATTAAACTTCGTTCATGGGCCATGGACAGATCAAGCGACTAACTGGAGATCGTACATGTTGATGTATGTAGTCCATGGTGTGAAGTCGATCATGGTGTATTTTCTATTTCATCAATGACTCGAATGGATGTATGGTATATCTACTCGATAAGATTGAAGTATGAAACAATTGAAATTGTTCAATTTATGAAGTGGAAATTATTGTAACAAGAAAAATTCAAGTTTTTATGATTGGATCATAAAGAAGAATATTTGAGTTACAAGTTTAGCAAGCATCTAAGAGTTAGAGGAATTGTTCCACAAACTTGCATCGTGATAAACACCATAGGAGTATGGAGTTTTTCGATGGATGTAATCCAACCTTGTTTGACATGGTTAGAACAATGATGAAATAAACTACCAATATAATTTGTGGATTATGCTTTAGAGACTACCGCTTTGATCTCACTAGAGTGCCATCATAATCTGCCGAAATGACACCATACAAGTTATAGTTGTTTTTTCTTGAATTTTGGTATGCAAGGCATATGTGTAAAATGTTTACAACCAAAATCGGATTAGTAAGTCTTTGTAGGTTATCCCAAAGAATGTCGATGGGTATTCCTTCTATTATGAACCCAAACACATAGTGATTGTCACTAAAAGAAGTGAATTTCTTATGAAGGAGTTTTTCGCGAAAGGTTTAAGTAGGAGAAAGATAGAACTTGATGAGGTTATTGAATCTGAGCAAGATGATCAGAGTAGCGCAGCACCAGAATTTGTTCTGGAAGCAGCAACTGCATTCATAGCTCACACGTCTACAATATGTTGTAGTCACGGCATCGAAGTTCCTATCTAACCAAGTTGGTCGTAATCAAATAGCAAGATTTGAGGACGAGATATTATTAGATAATAGTAACCAACAATATACAAAGAAGCGGTGATGGGCCCTGACTTCGTCATATGAATTATTCTAGCAACAATTACATATAGAGATATGTTAGTTGAATAAACGAAACAATGTTCCTCTACCGGAATGCACACCAAGGACGTGTAACTGACACGACCCAATGGGTTTTGTTGATTCAAAGGTTGCTAGATATGTATGCAAACTTCTATGGTAGAAGAAAGCATAGCGAAGTTGGAATCTTCAATGATGAAAATGTTAAAGTGTTAATTTCATCAAGATATTTGAAGATGCTTGTATTACAAGAAAGTAAGTGGGAGCGCTCAGACATATTTCTAATACTTTATGTGGATGACATATCGTTTATTGGAAATAATGTGTTTTTCTTGATATTGTTAAGTTTTCATTAAAATTAGTTTTTGATGAAAGACTTAGGTAAAACCAGAATATTAAGCATCAATGTCTATGCAGATAGATTGAGGCACTAATATAGTTTTACCAGAGTACATAGATGAAATATTGAATTTGTTCAATATGGAAACAATAAGAACGGTTCTTGTTGCATGGAAGAGGTTGGAGCAAGAATCAATTGTTTAGACACTTGATGAGTGAAACCACAAGAATGATTTTATCAATCTTGTATACCATGATATGTAGATCCAGATGTGTCCAATGCTCTAAAGGTTATAGCATTCATATGATGATCGCTGGACAATAGTAAAGATATTCTTATGCACTTTCGAAGAAGTAAGAATATATTCTGTATGCAGAAGTGACAAATGGTTCATTGCAATGAGTTACATTGGCTTTGTCACACATACAAGTAAAAATTTTATCTCAATTTTTAAGCTATTTGTTTTGAGTTAGAAGGTGGCATAATAAGATGGAAGAAAGTTCCATGATGACTTGGATGAGTTCCAATGTTAATATTGTGGCAGACACTGCAACGAGGGCTAAGTATATAATCGCTTTAGAAGCGGCATAAAAGATGCAAAGTAGATAGTGATAATCCAACTTATTTGTGGCACTGTCGTCCAGATCATATTGGCGTAAAACGCATGAAGAAACTCCATTCTGATGGACTTTTGGAGTCTCTTGATTTTGAATCATTTGACATGTGCGAGCCGTGTCTCATGGGCAAGATGATCAAAACCCCGTTCTCCAGAATAATGGAGCGAGCAACGGACTTATTGGAAATCATACATACCGATGTGTGCGGACCAATGAGTATTTCGACGCACGGTGGATATCGCTATTTTTAAAAGTGTGCTAGTACTATGTAGTTCTATTGTATGACAATAGTGACAACATATTCTCGGCCAAGAAACAAAGGTCTCACCAGAAGACCAAGTTTATACGATGCTATCTCATACAAGATGAGTAATGCGTGCTGACGCAAAAGAATATGCAAATACAAACGGATCTGAAAGTGTCAGACCCGTAGATAAGGTTTACCACGTGCAACGCGTATGAAGAACACCGGATTGCCATAGGTGTTAAAGGCGCAAGTATGACTAGATTATTGACTCTAGTGCAAGTGGGAGACTGAAGGAAATATGCCCTAGAGGCAATAATAAAGATGTTATTATCATATTTCTTGTTCATGATAATGTTTATATTCCATGCTAGAATTGTATTAAGCGGAAACTTTAATACTTGTGTGGTTTATGAACAACACCGTGTCCCTAGTACGCCTCTATGGACTAGCTCATTGATTAATGATGGTTAAGGTTTCCTAACCATAGACATGAGTTGTCAATTAATAATGAGATCATATCATTAGGAGAATGATGTGATGGACAGACCCAAATAAAGCAGAGCAATTAGATCGTGTCATCGTGTTCATCTTTGCGAAGCTTTTCCTATGTCATGTATTGTATTCCTTAGACCATGAGATAATACAACTCCCTAGTATCGGAAGAAAGCTTTGAAGTCATCAAACGTCATCCTATGTGAGGGTGATAATAAAGGTGTCTCTCAGGTGATCGGAAAGTACTTGTTGGGTTGTATGTATCGAGATGGAATTTTGTCCCTCCCAAGTCGGAGAGATATACTTCGGGCCCACTCGGTAATCGATATCAACACCGCTTGCAAGCATGTGGTTAATGAGTTAATCACAAAGTGATATCGGATTACGGAACGAGTAAAGTACTTGCTGTGAACGAAATTGAACTAGGTATGGTGATACCGACGATCAAATCTCGGGCAAGTAAAATATCGTGTGACGAAGGGAATACATATACGGGATTAATTGAATCCTGGCATCGTGGTTCATCCGATATGATCATCGATGAATATGTGGGAGTCAATATGGGTTTCCAGATCCCGCTATTGATTATTGATAGAAGATCATGTCTGCATATTCTCGAACCCGTAGGGTCACACACTTAACGTGCATCGATGCTAGGATAGAATGGATAATTGGTTTTATGAGTTTTAGTTCGGAGTCTCGGATGAGATCCAGGACGTCACGAGAGGTTCCGGAATGGTCCGGAGAATAAGATTCATATAAAGGAAAGCAGTTTTTGGATTCCGGAAAGGTTTCGGAGTTTATCGGTATTGTACCGGAAGGTTCTAGAAGGTTCCGGAGTGGGACCAACGTGGGCCCACTTGACGGAGGCCTGCGTGGGCCTAAGGGGAAGTGCCCTGGCCGCCTTGGGCTAGGCGCACAAGGCCCCTAAGGCCCAGCCGGCCAGCCCAAGGGGAAACCCTAAGGGAGTCTTCAAAGAAGGAAGGGGGGGAAACTTGCCCCCCACTCTTCCTACTCCAAGTCGGCGTCCTAGGGTTTGGGGAGAGGCCAAGCTGGCCGGCCACCCCTCTATATATAGGGGGGCAAGGGCGCAGCCCTCTCCACCCCTAACCCAAACCCTAGCCGCCAACTGCTGCCCTCCCTCTCTCTCTCTCTCGCGACTGCGCGTAGGCGAAGCCCTGCCGCAGAAACTCTCCACCATAAGCACCACGCCGTCGTGCTGCTGATCCAATCTATCTCTCCACCATACTTGCTGGACCAAGGAAGGAGGAGACGTCGCTGCACCGCACGTGTGCAACTCTCGGAGGCGCCGCCACTTGCGGCGTAGGATCGGATCGGATCGCGAGGAGGAGACGGCGAGTACGACTACGTCAACCACGTTCTATTGAACGTTTCCGCTGTGCGAATCTTCAAGGGTATGAAGATCTCATCTACCTCTCTCGTTGATTACATCTCCTAGATTAGATCTTGGCTTTCTTGTTCGCATCCGTAGGAAATTTTTTGATTTACTATGCTGCGAAACCCTTCAATTTCATAATCAAAAAATATAGCAATTGCTAACATAATCCTAACAGACTTTAGTATCGCTACGGGTGAGAAAGTCTCATCGTAGTCAACTCCTTGAATTTGTCGGAAACCTTTTGCGACAAGTTGTGCTTTATAGACGGTCACATTACCATCAGCGTCTGTTTTCTTCTTGAAAATCCATTTATTCTCAACGGCCTTTCGGTCATTGGGAAGTTCCACCAAAGTCCATACTTGGTTTTCATACATGGATTTCATTTCGGATTTCATGGCTTCATGCCATTTGTTGGAATCTGGGCTCATCATCGCTTCATCATATGTCGCAGGGTCATCGTTCTCAACAATGGCATTTACGACAAGATCACCGTACCATTCAGGAGCGGCGCGTGTTCTTGTCGACCTGCGAGGTTCGGTAGCATCCTCTTTTGGAGTTTCATGATCTTCATCATTAGCTCCCACTTCATTTGGTGAAGTCACCACCGGAACAGTTTTCGGCGCTGCACCACTCGCTAATTCATGAAGAGGAGGTTCAATAACCTCATCGAGTTCTACCTTCCTACTATTCACACATTTTGAGAGAAACTCCTTCTCCAAAAAGGATCCATTCTTAGCAACAAATACTTTGCCTTCGGATCTGTGATAGAAGGTGTACCCAATTGTTTCTTTAGGGTATCCTATGAAGACGCATTTTTCCGCTTTGGGTTCGAGTTTATCAGGCTAAAGTTTCTTCACATAAACATCGCATCCCCAAACTTTTAGAAATGACAGCTTAGGTTTGTTTACAAACCATAATTCATACAGTGTCGTTTCAACGGATTTAGATGGAGCCCTATTTAAAGTGAAAGCAGTTGTTTCTAGCGCATCACCCCCAAAAAGATAGTGGCAGATCGGTAAGAGACATCATAGACCGAACCATATCCAATAAAGTGCGGTTACGACGTTTGGATACACCATTTCGTTGTGGCTTTCTAGCGGGAGTGAGTTGTGAAACTATTCCACATTCTCTCATATGTGTGCCAAACTCGTAACTTAGATATTCTCCTCCACGATCAGATCGTAGAAATTTAATCTTTCTGTTACGATGATTTTCTACTTCACTCTAAAATTCTTTAAACTTTTCAAACGTTTTAGACTTGTGTTTCATTAAGTAAATATACCCATATCTACTTAAGTCATCAGTGATAGTAACAAAATAATGATATCCACCACGTGCCGGCACACTCATAGGTCCACATACATCAGTATGTATGATTTCCAATAAGTCTGTCGCCCGTTCCATTGAACCGGAAAACGGCGTTCTAGTCATCTTGCCCATAAGACATGGCTCGCATGTCTCAAATGATTCATAATCAAGTGATTCTAGAAGTCCATCCGAATGAAGCTTCTTCATGCGTTTAACACCAATATGACCTAAACGGCAGTGCCACATGTATGCGGCTATATCATCATTTAACTTAATTCTTTTGGCATTCACATTATGAATATGTGTTTCATTACTATCAAGATTCAAAAGAAATAAACCATTCTTCTCAGGTGCATGTCCATAAAAGATATTATTCATATAAATCGAACAACCATTGTTCTCAGACTGGAATGAATAATTGTCTCGCACTAAACAAGATCCGGAAATAATGTTCATGCTCAACGCAGGCACCAAATAATATTTATTCAGGTTTAAAACTAATCCAGATGGTAAATGTAGAGGTAGCATCCCGACGGCGATTACATCAACTTTTGATCCATTGCCGACGCACATCGTGACCTCATCCTTTGCAAGTTGTCGCTTATTCTTTAGCCCCTGTTTCGAGTTACATATGTGAGCAACAGAACCAGTATCAAATACCCAGGCGCTATTGCAACTACTAGTAAGGTACACATCAATAACATGTATATCATATATACCTTTGTTAATCTTCCCGTTCTTCTTATCCGCCAGATACTTTGGGCAGTTGCGCTTCCAGTGCCCCGTGTCCTTGCAGTAAAAGCACTCAGTTTCAGGTTTGGGACCAGCCTTGGGTTTCTTCTCAGAACCGGCAATAGATTTGTCGTCCTTCTTGTTTCTACCCTTGGACTTATTATCCTTTCTACCTTTCTTGAAATTAGTGCTCTTATTGACTATCAACACTTGATGTTCCTTTTTGATCTCCACTTTTGCAGTCTTAAGCATTGAGAGAAGCTCGGGGAGAGACTTCCTCATGCCCTGCATGTTGTAGTTCATCACAAAGCCCTTGAAGCTAGGTGGGAGAGATTGGAGAACCTGATGTATTCCCAACTCATTGGGAATCATTATTCCCAAAGAGACGAGCTTATCGGCATACCCAGACATTTTGAGAACGTGCTCACTAACGGAGTTGTTCTCTTCCATCATGCAGCTAAAGAACTTTTCTGAAGCATCATAACTCTCTACGGCAGTATGGGAGTCGAAAATCAGTTTCAACTCTCCCATTGTATCATAAGCGTTGTTGTTCTCGAAACGTTTTCGCAGCTCCGGCTCAAGTCCATACAGTATGCCGCAATGAACTAAACTGTGGTCCTCCTTACGAGTCAGAAAAACATTTTTCTCTTCATCGGAAGCATCTTCTGCAGGCAGGTTACCTAGCGGTGCCTCAAGCACATAGCCCTTTTGAGAGGCATTGAGGAGGATCCTCAAGTTAAGTGCCAAGTTGGTGAAGTTGCTACCGTTGGTGGCTAGTTTTTCTTTCTCCATGAACGCATTGAAATTTAGAGCAGGTGGTGCCATGAACTACAAATTATTTGCAAAGTTAATTTAGACTAAGTTCATAATAGAATGAGTTCAGGTTAAATCAAAATTCTACGTGAACTCCCACTTAAAAACAACATCCCTCCTAGTTTTCTTAAGTGATTACACGAACCAAATCCACTATACTGCAACCGATCATCACGTGCAACGGCATAGTTTCAAAGGCGAACATCACCATGTTCATCATATCAACCATATGACTCATGCTTAACCTATCGGTTCGTGTTTCGAGGCCATGTCTGTACATGCTAGGCTCGCCAAGTAGAACCATAACATTTGCGTGTGTAAAACTGTCTTACACCCGTCGTATGTGAACGTAGAGTCTATCACACCCGATCATCACGAGGTGTCTCAAAACGATGAACTTTCTTGACGATGCATGTTATGGGAGAACACATTTTATCTTGATATTTATGTGAGAGGGAGCATCTTATAATGCTACCGCGCGATCAAATCTAAGCAGAATAAGATGCATAAAAGGATAAACATCATATGCATATATAATGTGATATGATATGGTCCTTCACGCTTTCGATCTCCATCTTGTGCGTCATGGCATGATCTCCATCATTCCACCGGCGTAGCACCAAGGTCCATGGCGCGCCTCCTTGGTTGTCTTCCTCCATTACAATATATCACTTGGATATATATATTCGGCACGCAGGCCATTTAAATGAAAAGACAACCATATGGCTCCTGCCGGTTGTTTATAACTTACAAACAGGATCATTGCATACAATTTGTAACATAAACAATTTAACCATATCATATCACATGCCCTGTAAAAACAAGTTAGACATTTCTAATTTGTCTTGCATATTTTACGTGGTTTGGGGCTTTCTAGGAAGAACCGTTCTTACCTACGAACATGTAACCACAACGGTGATAAAAATATTATTAACAACTCTTTGTAAAATAGATCATAACTATAGTGGGAGAAACATGCACCCGCAAAGCCACATATGCCGAAGCATGTCAAGTGTGGGACAAGTCTCGTGAACATGGTCACGTAAGGTTAGTCTCGGGCAGCTTCAATCCCACTATGCCACTATGATCCAAAATACAAAAATAAATTGCAATAACATGATCATCAACGCCCACATCCACATGTGTTCTAACCGTGCATACCAACTACACATAGAGATGGCTCTGATATCACTGATGGGTTCGAAGCATAGAAAACAAAAAAATTCCTATGCATGAATACAAAACTAGCCAAGAACATCTACGAGATGGTAGCAACGGAGACTAACCCTCGAAGACCGGTAGCGGGGATTACGTTCCCGCACAAACGTTGCCGATGGAGACTCGACGAAGACGCACATAGTCGACGTAGTCATTCACTTGACGTAGTCGATGTAGTGATTCACTTGGCGATCTCTAGATCATGTACACGGTGCCACAACTGGCGGCGCCCCCGTACTCGGTCACACGTACGGCTTGTCGTCATCTCCTCCACGCCCTCGGTCCAGCGGGGCAGCGGAAGAAGGGATCCGCCGGACACTCCAACACTCACTTCTACAAGTGTGTGAATCTCGAACTAACAATCCGGCAGAGCTTCGCTAAGCCAAGACGGATTTGGGGCAGCAACTTTGGGAGGAAGGGAGGGGATCAAGAAGTGTGTGAAGAGGGAGAAGAGGGGCTCCTTTTATAGGAGAGGAGGTGGCAGCCCCAAGGAGGGTGGCGCCAGCCCCTAGGAGAAAATCCTCCACCTCTTCATGGTGGTAACCCCCTCTTCATGGTGGTAACCCCCCTTCATGGTGGTAACCCCCTCATCAACATGAGGTAACCCCCATTTTAATTTTGCATGACATTCATGCTAATCAAAATTCACACTTATTGATTTAATAAAACATTTTTATTTCTTTAATATTTGTTAATTCATTCAATTAACAAACATTAACAAATACACCGTTGAGTTATTTTGATATCCTGAAACGGTTTTGGTGTTTTTCTGAAACAACCCTCATGTTGTCCTGTAATTCGATCGGAGTATCATATGCACTCAAAAACGACGGCGAACCTTAAGTGTGTCACCCTACGGTTCGTGAATAACGTGGACATGATCGAGACTCCTCTCTGATCAATAATCATCAGCGGGATCTGGAAATTCATGACGACTCCCACTTACTCAACGATGAACTAGTGATCATGTGAACCAGTAACGAACATAGTTAATTCCTTTTGTCTCGCGATGTTATTACTTGTCCGAGATCCGATCATTTGGTATCAACCATACCTAGTTTGATCTCATTCCCGATAAGTCTCTTCAATCGTTTTGTGATCATGCATTCCCGTGACCCAGTCACATGCTTGCAAGCGATTCTAATGCAATATCATCAAGAAGGGCCAAGAGAATATCTTCCCGTCATCGGGTCGGACAAATTCCACTCTTGATCCATGAGCCTCAACTAATACTTTCAGAATGCCCAAATCAACCTTTATAATCACCCTGTTATGGTGTGACGTTTGATATCATCAAAGCACTCTTCCGGTATCAGTGATTAACATGATCTCATGGTCTGAGGATTAGAACTATTTCGTATGAGTTTGATATAGCAATGAAACTTGATGACTTGATCGTATTGCTATTCGTACTATGGGTGTGAGTGTTCATCACATCATTCTTCTAATGATATGACCCCGTTATTAACAACATCCAATGTTCATGATCAGGAAACCTTGATCATCGGTTAATCAATGAGCTAGTATAAAGAGAAGCTTTACTAGGAACCTTTTAGTTTATTAATCACACAAGTATTAATGTTTCCGATTAATACAATTCTAGCATGAGAAATAAACATCTATTATGAACACGGAATAATATAATAACAACTTTATTATTGCCTCTCGGGCATATTACTTTCATTTAGAAGTTCCCGAAGATGATTCAACCTGCAAGTCACTCTTAGTTGAACTAAAAGTCTTACCAATCTTAAAAACATGCTGCGGTTTAGGCACAGACACCTTCGGAACATACATAGATTTTTGCTCTTTTCCAACAAAAGCTTTCTCCTTCTTAAATTTAAGAGAAGAGAAAATTGAACTTAAAGTTTCCATAGACTCCTCTAGTTTACCAATCCTAAGGTTTTGACTATCAAGAGTAGTACTAGCCTCTAAAATGGTGATTCTCTTACCGATACTTTCTATTGAAACATTGACCTGGCTAGCATTATCAAGGATATTTGGCAAACTTTTTTCTAAAGAGCTAAGTTTTTTTAAAACTTCATCCAAAGTGACCTCAGTTTTAACAACATGGATAGGTGGTACTCCCACTAAACTTTTAATTAAAGTGCATGCTTCAAGAGTGGGAGTACCCAGAAAATTATCTCCTGCAAGAGTATCAAGAACGTACCTATTCCAACTAGATATACCAACATAAAAATTTCTAAGGAGGATCATGGTAGAATGCTTCTTCGTACACCTATGATGAGCATTGCTAATTCGATACCAAGCATCTTTCAAACTCTCTTCCCCCTGTTGCTTAAAAGTACAAACTTCAACTTCAGGATTACTCATTCTAGCAAGACTAAAAAGCAGGCAATTAAAAGCAACTATAAAGAAACTAATTTTTTGTATTTTTGATAAAATGATGCAAGCAAAAATAAAATAAAGCAAAACAAAAACAAAGTAAAAGATTGAGCGTGAGAGACTTCCCTTGCAGAAGTCTTCTTCTCCCCGGTAACGGCGCCAGAAAAATTGCTTGATGGCGTGTAAGTAACACCCCATTGGGAACCCCAAGAGGAAGGTATGACGAGCACAGTAGCAAGTCTTCCCTCAGTTGTGAAACCAAGGTTTATCGAACTAGTAGGAGAAAGCCAAACTTCAGAAGGTTGATGCTCGCTAGCTTCGCGATAGCTCCGGACAATTTATAAGGTGCCTCGTCCAGGGCTTTGCTTTGCACTAGCAGCAACGTGGAACCTGCACACAACACAACCAAGAACTTTGCCCCAACTTATGATGAGGTTGTCAATCTCACCGGTTTGCTGTAAATAAAGGATTAAGCGTATCGAGTGGTAAAAGGTAATAGTATGCGAGTAAAAGTAAACAGTGCGAGTAAAAGTAAACGGTATAGCAATGTAAAGGAAATTGGACCGGGGTCCACAATTCACTAGTGGTGTCTCCCCATAAGATAAATAACAACATGCTAGGTAAACAAATTACAGTTGGGCAATTGATAGAATAAAGATAACGTACATATGTCATGAGGATCACTATGAGATTCACTCTGGGCATTACGACAAAATACATAGACCGTAATCCAACTGCATCTATGACTAATAATCCATCCTCCGGATGTCATCCGAGCAACCATCGGGTATTAAGTTGCGAACAGCGGTAACTGCATTAAGCAAAGTGCATAAAGTAAACAAAGCAAATGTCCTTGGACACAAGAATGTTGTTTTATCCCTAGTGGCAACAGCACATCTACAACCTTAGAGGTTTCTGTCACTCCCCCAGATTACTAGAGGCATGAACCCAACTATCGAGCATAAATACTCCCTCTTGGAGTCACTAGCATCTACTCGGCCAAGATATCTACTAGCAACGGAGAGCATGCAAGATCATAAATAACATAGAGATAACATAAAGATATATAATTCAACACATCAACTTGACATAGTACCAATACTCATCGGATCCCAACAAACACAACATATAGAATTACATAAAGATAATCTTGATCATATAGGGCAGCTCACAAGATCTAAACATGAAGCACATGGTGGAGAAGACAACCATCTAGCTACTGCTATGGACCCGTAGTCCAAGGTAGACTACTCACATATCACTCCGGAGGCGACCATGGTGGTGGAGAAGGCCTCCGGTAGGGATTCCCCTCTCCGGCAGGGTGCCGGGAAGAGCTCCTGGATCCTTCGATCTTGCTTCGACGATGGTGGCGGCTTGCAGTATGTTTCGAGGAAAAGCGATCCATCCTTTAGGTTTTTCCCGTCGAGGGGAATTTATAGGTGAAAGGGCAGCGTCAGGAGGTGGGCCAGGTGGCCTCACCATATGGTGGTGCGGCCAGGGGCTGGGCCGCGCCACCCTATTGTGTGGCTGGCCCCTGGCCCCCCTCTGTCTCATCTTTGGTCTTCGTGAAGCTTTGGTAAAAATAGGAGGTTTGGCTTTTGTTTCGTCCTATTCTGAGAATATTTCCCGCGTAGCTTTTCTAAAACACAAAAACAGCAGAAAAACAGGGAACTGGCACTGTGGCATCTCGTTAATAGATTAGTTCCAGAAAATGCATAAAAACACCACGAAGTGTAACAAAACACAAAGCAAATGGTGTATAAACAAGCATGGAGCATCAAAAATTATAGATATGTTTGAGACATGCTTGTTGTACACCAAAAAACAAGAATGGGGTATCTATAATTTTTGATGCTCCATGCTTGTTGTACACCAATTGCTTTGTGTTTTGTTTACACTTTGTGGCATTTTTATGCATTTTCCGGAACAAACCTATTCACAAGATGCCACAGTGCCAGTTCCTTGTTTTCTGCTATTTTTGTGTTTCAGAAAAGTTACATAGGAAATATTCTCGGAATTGGACAAAACGAAGCCCGAAGTTCCTATTTTCCCTGGCATGAGACGGAGTCCAAAGGGGAGACAGAGGGGGGCCAGGAGGCAGGCACACCATAGGGTGGCGCCCCCCTCTGGCCGCACCACCAGGTGGTGTGGCCCCCTGGTCCACCCCCTAACATCGCCCTTCCGTCTATATGATCCCTCCGACGCAAAAAAACCCTAAATCAATCGGCGTTTCCCAGATAAAGTCCCGTAGCACCGCTGCTGTCAAAGGCCAATTTCGAGGGACAGAAGTCTCTATTCTGGCACCCCGCCGGGACGGGGAATTGCCCTCGGAGCCAACTCCATCGACTCCACCGCCATCTCCATCGACTCCATCGCCATCTCCATCGACGTTGTTGTCTCCCATGATGAGGAGGGAGTAGTTCTCCCCCGGGGCTAAGGGCTCTACCGGTAGCTATGTGGTTCACCTCTCTCTCCCATGATGTGATCTATATGTGATCATGAGCTTTGTATCTAGTTGAATTGGTAGATGTTGTTCTTCATATATTATGCTACTCCAGTGCTTTATTATTGTAATCTCCGGAGACACCTTGTACCATGATGTGAAGGTGACAATGTGCGCATTACGTGTGTCTCTTTGGCTAGTGTCTCTATGAATTGTTGGTGTTTGTTGGAACCATCTAGTGCGCTCAATGTGATAGTGTGGGGCAATCTAGTTTGGGGAAATACGAACTTTGAGAAGTGCTTCGTAGCCCTACACATGATTAGTGTTCGTTATCCATCGGAGAATAGTTTAGAATAGCATAGTGAAGAATGGTATTTATGTGTTCAATTATGTTATCTTTGTTGAGAGTGTCCACTAGTGAAAGTATGATCTCTAGGCCTTGTTTCTAAGAATTGAAACACCGTTTACATTCAGTTCTGTTACATGTTTGCTTGCAGCGATATTTATTTCAGATTGCATTTACTACTTATAATCATCCATATTACTTGTATTTCACTATCTCTTCGCCGAACTAGTGCACCTATACATCTGACAAGTGTATTAGGTGTGTTGGGGACACAAGAGACTTCTTGTATCGTAATTGCAGGGTTGCTTGACAGGGATACCTTTGACCTCTTCCTCCCTGAGTTTGATAAACCCCACTTAGGCCTTGTTTTTTTAACCCCACCCCGGCCGGGTTTTGGGCCCAATCCCCGTGGGTCGGTCGGGATCCGTCCGGCCGGGTTTGCATCCCGGCCCACGAAAAAAATGCGTTCGTTTAAACCCTATCAGGATCCCATCCCGGTCGATTTGCCCCTAATCCCGTCCGTTCCACGGGGAATAAAAAATCTAGCCCCACCCCGTGGAACTCTTCCCCGCGTGGTCGAGCGAATCGGCAGGTGAAAATAGGTGAGCTCTCTTCTCGCCCCGACCTCTGCCTCACAGACGATTTCGGGGCGGCGCCGTCGGCGAGCGCCGCAACCAGGCGGAGAAGATGGCGCTCCCCCAGACTCAGCACAAGGACTCCAACGCACGCTGTCACGAACCCTGGACCAAGCTCTCTCTTCAACGCCGCGTCCGAGGTACCACTAGACTCCCTCTTCCAATTCTAGTCTTGTCCGACGCAAACTCCACGGCGACAATAGCCTTCTACGGCGTCACTTCCCACTGATTCCCGCTGGTAAGATCCTCCCCCATGTTCCTCCCCATCTCATCCCCTGGTTAGGGTTAGGGGTAGGGTTGTGAGTTCTTGATTTCTGATGTGGGGATCATGCATTCTAGTGATTTCATGAGTTCTTGATTCTTCACGGCACATATTAAAAAAATGGATATATGATTATGTAGTATGAAATTGTCTCCATGTTCTTCAGTCGACATGTTAACACTTTATTAGTATGAAGTTCTCTCCATGTTTTTTCAATCTACAACGCATTGGTTTAATTCTAGCTATCTATTTGCTGCTACTACCTGCTACTGCTATCAACTTGAGTTACTGAAAACTCAAACCATGGAATGAAGAACAATACAGTCATCTGTTAATAGCCTTTGTTCTGAAAAAGGCAAGGATGGAAATGTTCTTGTAAGTGGTTATTGCTGGATTTACTAGGCCCGGATTTGGTGTTGTTTTGTGTGCAATTTGTAAGTGGTTATTGCTGGATTTACTTGGCCCATATTTGGTGTTGTATACTATGCAATTTGTGTGAAAAACCGCAGGTCCATATAAAATTAGATTGTTTGGCCGTTGTCCATGTTCTAATTCCAACAACATGAGTGGCCTAGCTGAGCTTGTTTCCCTTGCAACAAAGGACAGAGCGTTGGTATTCCTCATATCACTGAAATCTGATTCCCCAGCCGAGCTTGCCCGGTACTGAATACTAAAATTATTGATGCCTCAATGGCATTATCCCCTTGCAGTTTTAGGCCAACTATTTCTCTCGGAAATTTGATATACTTGTGTGAGGCGTGAAAAGATTTTTTCGATATCTTCTCTTGGCAGGTACCTCAGAAATTGTTGATGCCTCAATGGCCTTATCCCCTTTGCACTTTCTAGAACTTCAACCTTGTAGAACTCTGTTATTCAATTTAACCTTGCTGCTGGTAGATCAGTTCATCTTTCTTATCTAGTAGCCTCCTACTTCTTTTGCATAGCTCACCAGCTGGTGAAACAACTGGGTGGGATCTGATCTGGGTCTCTTATGTATTTAGGTCGAGACTATTCCCTGTAACTTGAAGTCACTTTATCATTAGCTGAAAGCAATTTGTATCCAGATTTTCTTGGTGAGTGCATCTGTATTGTACTATCATTATATCCTGATTTTTGCTTAATGACTTAGTAGGCGTTTCTTGCAAGTTTCAATCAAGGTTCAGTTGCTTTTTTTTAGTTGCTATTATAGTTATATGATTTTTTTTCTTATTATAAGGCCACCAGGACCAGCTGATTCCTGCACGCCACAATGGCCTTGCCGCCGGCAGAGGCGAGCCAGCATCACTGGCAACCTGAACATCGCCGGACTCAGGGCTAGGGGCAGCATCCTAGGCGCCAGCTCTTCTTCATCATCATCATCCTCACCAGAGCTTACGGAGGCAACGAATCCCGACCAACCCACGGGGATTGGGCCCAAAACCCGGCCGGGGTGGGGTTAAACGGATCGCGTCCAATTCCCGGTCGATCCCCGTGGGTCGGTCTAGCTAGGATTCAATCCCGACCCACCAGTATCCTTGCATTCGGTTATACCCGGTCGGTATTAGACCCCGTCCAATTCCCTCCCAAACCACCCCATTCGGCCGGGGAAAAAATAATCTCCTCCTCACCCGTGGAACAAATCCCGAAACGGTACGCGCAAAAAAATAGGAAAAAAAAGAAACCTTATCCTCAAGACGCTCGCTCGCCGTCTCTGGCGATTTGAAGGCGACTGTGACTGTCGACGGCGCCGGCGCAACCAACCAGAGGAGAATGGAGGCGGCATGATCCCCTTTCCAACCCTGGCAGCACGAGATCTAAGACTATTCTGAGGGAAACTACAGCGGCGCGACTTCTACAGCCGGAACGACCCGATTCCCAACTTCCGGCGTCCTTCCTCGGCTCCTCCCCAACCGCTGCCTTCTCGCCGTAAGGTCCTCATCCTCCTCTTCCTTTCACTCCCCACTGTCCTAAATATTCTATGGATCTTGGATTTGCTAGCGATTTGCAGTACAATTTTCTATTTCTAGGGTTCCAGGATTTTCTAGCGGCTTGGAAATTCTTGTTCTTTGTTTTACTAGATAACCCGTTGCGCTATCGCGCACTTGGCAAGATCAAGACAATATTCAAGTCATAGTTGTAATCATGTTATTAATATTGCTATGTGTGAAACTGAGATTCATTGATTTTAGGGTTGTGAAAGTTCAAAATCAATCATGGAATATTCATTAACCTGTTCATCATAAATCTTCATGCTATGTTATGAATTCCACAAAAGGTAAGTATTCATATAGCAACACACTCAATTATAGGAGAAAGCTAAAATAATTTGAGTACCACAAAAACCTGGTAACTTAATTCAAACAAAAAATGAGTCCAACAAATAAGGAACATTCTATTCTCATAATATGGCAATGCAAATTTTCCAGTAGGGTCACATAGGTACCAAGGAAGGGGGCATTACGAACACCTCACATTTAGGCATGCAAATTTACAGAGCTGGTGTTGACCCTCCCAACCAAAGGGGTTTTGGTTGATTAACTAATTAACCATTGTGTTGCAGCTACCCAGTTTTATTATAACCAAACTGAAAGGTATGTTAACCATCCTACACATTCTCTGCATAAAAAGATGCCAGATCCTGATTCTACCAATCCTGAAACAGATTTTGCATGTTCGCCCCCAGCTGGCCTCTCATGGGAACATGAAGCTAGTTGCATGCTAATTATTTGATATCAATGTCATAGCTTTTAGCTAAATGGGCTAGCTTTAAAAACTACTAATAAAAATATTACACATATCATACAAAGTAGTTCCACATGTCTGAACATTCTACTGAATTGTTCATATTTCATAGCCATATGTACATGAAACAAAATACCAGAGAGATTCACTTAAACCCTACCTCCTAAAATCCACCAAAAGCTAGCCCGTAGGTTTTGCACTTTTACTTAGAAGACAAAAGCAAGCTATAGAAAGATAACTGCCATTTATCAGGTGTAGGCTTCACACCCATGTTTAGCGTATTCTAAGCCTTCTTTTCTCCAGGTGCTTTCGAGGGGAATATCCATTGATGCAGGGTTTTGGAACTCGAAGTTTTTCTAACACAAGATCAAGCAATATCCTCCATAAGAAAGCTGTTTAGGAATATTAGTAAGAAAAGTGAAAAAGGAATTATTAGTCTTGGATTGAGTAAGAAAGCTGTTTAGGAAATCTCTATACTGATTATTTACATGTATTTAGTAACACGGCTATATCAAAAATATAAACATATGTGCTTTGCTTAATCGACGAGCATAAAAAGAACAATGGAGTTTCATGCAAGTTGTTATACCCCATGTTCTTAATTCTCTGTTTGAAAATGTAGGCTGATTCAGATTCTTACCAGATTAAAATCTTCCACCATTACCATACCATTAATCTGTACTGCTATTCCTTTGCTGCTCACGGCTTGCCTACAACTATTGCTGCAACCCTATCGAAAAGCACAAACTCCACCTCTCCTGTTCCATTTGATGCAAAGACCAAAATGCAATACCTGAAAACAAGAAACAAATATAATTCAGCTGACAGAGGCAGCATAAGACCAAAATGGTGGAGCTCTAACTGACTTACATTAGAGCTTCTCTGACAGAAGGACAGGTTTGTCCTGAACATATGAACTGGTACCCATCGAACTTAGCAGACTTACGGCACTTAGAGCACGATGTAAACCACCAGCTCTGATCAGAGGAAGCCTATCAACAGTAGCAGTACACATGAATCTTTTTTCCTATCAATAAAATCACAAAAGGTAACATGAGGACTACGGCAAAGCATAAAAGCACATGCACCTAAGTACTATAAATGCGAGCCTACCATATCTTCAAAAGGATCAACATCGTTGAGCTCTTGTAGCTTTTCAGCTATATAAATCTGACATTGAATTAGACACGAGGACTCACCAAGTGTCAAAAACAAAATAACTGCAAGCCAAGTTAAATGCAAATGTTTGAAGGTTTCTGATGAAGTATGTTCCATCAAGCTATAACAATCATCCGCGAGAAAACTTTGCTGATAAAATAAATAAAGAATTTGTCTTACCATATAAACAACTAATGAAGAGAAAATATGACATGGCAAAAACAGATATAGGGATCATCAGAGCATCTGCATAGCAAAAAAAGAGAAAATTTATCGTTGTAGCAAATGATTCCATCATAACAAGAATTGATGTAGGAGGAAGAAATATGGCAGGAAGACGAATGCTTTCGTTGCATCAGTATATACTAATAGAGCATCAACATTAGAGTAGTCATCTAGGAGACTAACCAGAGCATAGTTATGTAATATTTTAATCAGCTAGCATAAAAACATCCACTAAGATACTATCCTAATGAGGTAATAGGCTAACAGGAGAGCAACAACAACTATTTTAATCCATTAACCAAGCATGCAGCTAACCTCCAAATACCAACAGCTCACAGGGACCAGCTATCAACTAACTTCCAAATGCATGCATCTAACATCCAAAGCGAGAAGGCACAACTACTATATAACAGAGGCACATCAGCCCCACGGACATACAGATCAAAGCAAGGATCTACAGGCATTCAGAAACAGAAGCAGAGAGAGCGGAGAGATTAGAGTCGACGGGGAAGAGAGAGGAGCTACCTTGCCGCCGTTCTCGGAGAGGGCTGCGCCAGATGAGGAGGCTGGCGGACAAGACAAGAAGACGACGGAGGAGGATGCTGGTGCAATCTGGCGGAGGAGCATGCTGGCTACCGAGTTCTGTGGACTGGTTTGCTCATCTCTTCTTCCCTCTCATTTTCCTTACTCTGTGCGCCCAATTCCCCTCCCTGACCCAATTGCTGTTTAACACTCGAGCGGGCACCTGCTCTAGTGTTTCTCGCTCAACTTACACATGTATGTCCATGAGTTCCTAAATGTAAATAGAACTTCCAGATTGCATAACTAACCATCAGCATAACTGCTAAATCGGTCTATCTAGAATATTACCAGCCTGTGCAGGTCCAAGAAAAAACAGGGCATTCCAGTACCGATCTGCAGCAACCTTTAATATATTCCTAGAGAAGGTATAGTTAGGACTTAGGAGCTGAAGTATATTATCAAAATAATTAACGCTGATTAAAGTACTAAACTAACTGCCCTTTATTCATTACCTATCCGCATGTTTCTAGGTTAAATAAAAAACATGCCGATAGCTAATGAGTAAATGCACCCGCAAAAAAGGTTAAATAACTAAGTACATGGAAATAACTTATTTCTTTCCCATAACTTACAGATGAAGTTTAGAAAACTATTACAGAAGAATCAGGGCACAAACATTGCACAACTTATGAATTCGTAAATGCTAGAAAAATCAAGCATCTACATAATGTAACACAGTAAAATGTATCTACATGGATAAAATGTAGAGAGATGGCCATTAAATAGTTTTATTTTCATGAAAAAAAAGTGTGAAAAGAAACTCCATAAGCCTAATACTATTTTCTACAAGAAACGGGAGATCTCTCTAGGGAACCAGAACACATCCGTACCACTGCTTTGTCAATGGCACCATAGCATAAAAACATTGGGCTGGGCCAAATTAGGTTATATAAAAGCATCTTTTCTCCAATTCCATTTCCAATCCCATTGATGATAAATACCTAATCCCACAATCTTTTACCTTTGGTTCGGCCACACTGTAACATAACAAGTTGTGGAGGGCCAAACCGCACTACTACTATTTCCTTGAAGACTGAAGTAAGAAACTACTCGTAAATTGACATGGCCATCTTAATCAGCTAGAAGCTAACCAGCAGCGGCCATTTTAATCAGTTAATCAAGCATGCAGCTAACCTCCAAATACCAACAACTCAAGAAACCAGCTAGTAGCTAACCTCCATATGCCAACAACTCACATGACCAGCTAACCTACAAATGCATGCAGCTAACATCCAAAGACAGCAGCTACTACAAATATAATAAAGGCACAATAGCACCGCAGGCATACATAACAGAGCAAGGAGCCACGGGCGTGTAGAAATGGGAGCAAGGAGGGTGGAGAGATGAGAGTCAATGAGGAAGAGAGAGCAGCCATACCTTAGCGCATTTCTAGGAGAGGTCTACGCCATATGAGGAGAAGCATGCCCGGAAAGGAGGAGGCTGGCAAACAAGAAAGGAAGCTGGCGGAGGAGCATGCTGGATTGCTGTTGCAAATCTGGGGAGGAGCAAGCTGGTTGTCGCCTGAGAGGAGAGAGCTCTCTCTCTCTCTCTCTCTCTCTCTCTCTCAATTGATTAATGTGGACTGGTTTGCTCATCTCTCTCTTTTCCCTTACTCTGCATAGCCAATTTTCCTCCCTTCAATTATGTTTCCCGCTCAACACGCACCTGCTATGTACAAGTAAATGGATAATTATAAATATATAGTTAATGCACTGCAATTTCCTCACTTCTTCCATTCAAAATTATATTAGAAATGGATAAGTAAAGAAGGTGATGAAACTTTGATGAGCCAACTACTCCGTGGTAAATAATATAATCCTATCTCTACAAGGAAATAATTTAGGCATAATCATCATTAACTTTAACATCATAAGTTCGAGCTATGGAATAAAAACAAAGGTTGAGCAATGCCTACATTAGCAAAAAAAGGTACCGTTCTGAAAATTTTATAGCTATTCATCTATACTATAAATATGTTCACCATGGATTATTCCATCAAGAAATAGATATTTCTCTCAAATCTACATAAATAATTTGAATAATCTAATCACATGAACCACTGAATTAATAGGCAGGCCACCACTGTGTGAGAACCACCAAATGACAACTGAAGTTAAATAGAAATAAGAATGTTGGATATTAGCCTGCTGTTACCATGTGAACTAAGGCCTTATATTTACAACTCTCGAGATCTATGAATCAAAATCAGCGGCTACATATTAGGTAAATTGTACACTAAAGGCAAAATTCTATTTTATATATTAATAGTCCAGCACTCAAGATATAATCAAGCTCCTGGCAGGCTATTAAGTCTCACCTGAGCGATGGCCCATAAATATAGAGGGCTTTGGTGGCCATGATCACTACAGCATGGACGGTGGATTCAGTGTATGTGCGTGCCAATGAGCATGATGGCCAGAATAGCATAGGTGGAAAAATAAACACTTGGATAGAAGACTGCATGAATATTAATGTAAACATCATTAGTAGGTTGGCCAAGCCGCATAATATCAAAATACACATCTAGATAGCAGCTGACATGCCTAATCGAGATAATTTATCAATGCAGAAATAAAAAGAGGGGGAAAGGGAGTTGCAGATAGCCTATGGTGAGTAAAACTTGAACTAACTCTACCCAGCCAATCAGGGAAAACAACAAAATCAAAAAGTGCTTCCAAAAGAAGCTTGTTCCCTTAAAGGTCATCAATTTCACGCTTAGTCTCATAATTACATGATGGAGTTCCATCTTAAAAATATTAGTGCAGAATTGTTATTTCTGAACAACCATACATTATTAGAAAAAAGTTAATAAGCATTCTGAGCTCTTCTATCTGAACCAAAACTATTAATCCACACAAAAATTAAGAAAATCAAGAAACCGATCACAACAAATCTAAAGAATTTAAGAAATTATACTTTCAACTTGCCTAACTATTTTACTCTGGACTAAGTTTGTTTCAACCTGACTTACTTGATATTAAGTAAAATGGGTTCTAGGTAAAGAAATGGGTTCCAAGTTGCGTGAAACTAAGACACTGCAATGGAAAAAAGGATGGCAAAAGGCACCTGGGTGCGATTTGGAAATCAGTAATTCTCACTAACTGCAATGATCATTTTATATCTTCACTAATCCTCCAATAGACAAGAAAGGGGAGCTCAAAATCAAAATAGAACCATTAGCCTAAGACAGCTTCTTTCAATTTCGCAGCTGATAAAAAGAAATTGCAACCGGTGTTCTTAAATTCCCACAATATAGTTTCCAAATATTCGGATTAAAAAGAGCTCACACAAGTCATATGCTCAGTGGAACATCAACCAGGCTGCAAAAATAATGGTGAATTGGTCGAAGAACTCGGTGAAATTCTCACCTAATTTAGGACAGCTACAGAATTACTTAAAGCTTGCTAGAAATGCGGAATGGATGACCATGGGGTTGTAACACCCCACGCCAGCGACCGTCTCCAACGTCGAAGCACATTAACATATCCTTCCTCCTCCCTTCAAGGTGTACCTCTATGTGAGCTCCACAATCTAATTTCTTCATCTGTAGTGACCCCTCTTTTTTCATCCAGCTTACCTAACATTATTTGCCAGTTCATTGATTTGATCAATAGCACATTAACAGAGGCATGAAATAATCATGGTACTTTGCTCGTTGAAAGAGCTGAATGAAATAATGCATATTGAATGGGTCATCTCAATTAGTTATGTTCAGACATGTCCAAGATTAAGAACCAAACATGCAAATCAAGCAACCTAGTTGCTTCAACAGAGACCTTGCAGTGAAGTAACGAGAGCTAGTTAGAGAAACAAATTTTCCTATATAGTAGAGAAGAAAGTAGTTAGCTAGCCAGCATAACGCCAACAAAATCAACATGAAGAGGGAGAGCTAGTTAAGTCCACTGCCAACTTTAGGATCTGACCTAAAATTACCCCTTAAATTTAGCAGACCCTAGACACGTGATGAAGAGCAAACATCTAAAAAATACAAGTATACGTCGTATCTTCATCAGATACCCCACCTTGCCAATCATTCTAGTAAACCCAGTTGCAGCATCTGCAGTGAATGAGAGGTACTGAGGTAGACATTACCTAATGAGAGTTTAGACGTTCTGCAAGTAAAAGGGTAATCATATTAATATGGTGAAATAGCATACAAAAAAGCATAAATAAATACAAAAGTTCTACCAATAAAGTTGGACAGCATTATTCAGAAACTCTATCCTAGTTTCCCACCTGTTAATATCAATTCAGCACCCCAAAGATCTCAGCAGCATGTGTTTATCAAGTGCATAGTTTGCAGGCATAATAGGACTAAAACGTTAGCCTTTCTGAAAAGCAATGAACACCAATCCAATTCCTAGATTGCTGATGGTAGGCTCGATTAATGGTGCAAAACTAGGGGAAAACAAGCCCTTCTCTGCATCTTCAATGTGGCTTGATCTTCAATCATCCTGCAGATAAAAAGGGCACACAAACTGGTTACAGAGATATTTTACAACTGATTACCTATTTTATACTGCAAAAGCTTATAGCCAGCAGCAGGCAGGGTTGGTGTAAACATCAATTATTTATTCATCTATTTATGGCTGGAAAGTTTCGGCAATTAAAGATGCAATGACTACAGTATGCAAAATAAACGAATAATTAGAACTACACTATAAGTGTACCCAAAATAATGAAAGGTCCATGGAGCAGTTTAGACATATAAGAAATTATTATCCAGTCAGAACTTATTTGCATCTGTAGCATATAAGGGAATTAAGCAGTTCTAGTGTGCTTATGATTTACTCATTTATTCCTGTTATAATGAATCACTCTGACTCTGGGACATTAAAACAAAGCCAAGCTCCAAACAAAGATCACTTCACATTAGTGAAAGTATCTATTCTACCATAACTAAAATAGCTCACCTGCATGGGTGTACACAAATTGAAAAGGAGACAGAGAGCATATGCTCACCTAGACCTGAAATCTAATGTTTCACATAAAAGGACTGCTTGTTTTAAATCTGCAAAATAAAATATAGGAGCAGCTGTAACTATTATCTGGATACTTGTGATACTCAACCAAGCCCTTTCTTAAATTGCAGGAAGACATCAGTGGCACATTATCTTAGTGGTAGACTTACTAATCGTCTGTAAATATTAGACATGCCAATTATTATTACTATAAAGTTAATTAGGTATTTTCCTTATAAAAAGTGTAATTAGGTAGCTTCATTTGAAATCTTGCGCCAAGACACTATAAATCATAACTCATGGTCGTGCCAATACCATAGCTGAAAGTCTTCCATACTTGTCACTTGCCAATATGCAATAGATTAGTTCAGAGTGGCACCATATTTGTTTCAAGTTGTATTTGTTACTGATCGATGGTTTGTTCGCTTCTGTAGGATCAAATCTTACAATAAAATATGATAATTATGGGTTCAATTTTCATTAGGATATTTCAAATATGAATTGAATGGCATAATTTTTGTGGAATATCTCTCATATTCTATTGACCAAATTAATGGTTAAAATTTTCTCGAAGCACGTAATGGGATTATAAGCTGATATAGAGGGAGTAGGATATTTCTCAAGCTAAGATGCATTAACATGAATCACTAACTGGCATAAGGTGTAACTGCAACAGACCAGCAAGTCAATTCTAATATTGTCTCATCATTTCTGGGGAAACCTAGTAGACAATAAGAGAATAACATAGAAACTGTTAAATGAAAAGGAAGTACCTTCACTATTTAGACATACTGAATCTGTAAACCTAAAGAGCAAAGACCATGGCATGAGAATCCTAGGTGCTGAATAGTGCCTTTTTGTAAAAGGCAGCTCTGTCCTTCTCAGAATAGAAAGCCACGACACGTGAAAGTAGAAATAAAATTGCTCTGATTTTTGCCTCCAACAGTGGTGATAATCATGGTTCTCTGCTCCTAGACAGAACAAAAATCCAGTCAGATGCAAGTCAATATTATAAGGAATTTTTAGCATAAGCAGGTAAGTGCACTTGGCTGTATGCAGCAAATTAGGAAATGCATATGCAATCATGTAGAAGTAATCAAAGGGAGGAGGTACATCTACAGCCACACCATTGCATAGAGTACAGAACATGGTCAGCCAAGCAAATCGTTTTCAAGCAAAAGGAACACCAAAGGTTATTTGGAAATTCATCTACATTCATGTTTAAAAAATCAAAGGTAGGAGAGGTATTCACCTGGGTGCTGCAGCATCGGTGGAGTAAAGCGTGCTGACAAAATGCTTTGTAGAATGAACCTCATACATGATGAATAAATCAAATAGGGGACATATTCCAAGTCACGCCTGAACATATGCAAAGAATTTTGTCAGCACATACATCTTAGAGCAGAACTCTAAACTTGGGTCTCTTTAGACAATCTATCATCATAAATAACCTGTCAACTCTGAGAAGAAAATATATAGATACTAAATTCACTTGTGAGCATTACAACAAACGGGTGGTGTGCAAAACTTCATACGGTGCTGCAACTCATGCTTAATCACCCTTGATCTAAGCTAAAAACATCTCAAAGTAAATAATTAGCTGCCAAAGATAGGAAATCAAGAAAGATATCACATCACACAAGATCCCACTCCCTTTCTTGACCTCCTCCACCACTGGGTCAGCGCTGCCCCTTCATCTCCATCCCACTCCCCTACTCGACCTCCTCCAGAACCTCCCTCTCCCACTTCTCCTACTCAAGCGAATCAATCTGTCTTCCCCAGCCAACCTCCAATCTGACCAAGATTTTGAAGCAAACGAGAACCAAGGGGACGAACCTGGTCCTCCGAGATGGGGTCATGCAGCGACTCCTCCCGCTGGCGATGCGGGCGAGCTCGGAGTTGGTGAGGACGACTACCCGCCCCCAGCCCCGTCGTGGTTCGCCTCCAGCCCCACCATGGTTCGCCCCACAGCCGTGGGGCGCTGCAGATCCCATCGCATCCCACCGGTGCGCCGCCTCTTACCAGTGAGCCGCCTGAGCCGCGGCGCCGTGTTGCCTGCACCCACCTTCTCTGCTGATTTGGGGACGAGAAGAGCAAGGGAGGAGGCGGCTGATTGGGGGAGAGAGGGGAGGAGGCGGGGATTGGGGGAGAGAGGGGAGGAGGCGGGGATTGGATGAGCAGCGGAGGCGGCTGGTTGGGGGAAGGGAGCGAGAGGAGGCGGCTGATTGGGAGGTAGGTTTTCACCCAGCTTTTATACCTAAGCGGAAGAAAGCAACGCGACGAGATTGTTTTGCGACGCTGACCAGAAGTTTTCGCTGTGACTGCATCTCGGCCCCGCAATTTTGTGCCCCCACACGTCATAGAGCAAGCCAGGCAGTAGAAAAGTGAAGAAAAAATTACCATATCCAATGGCTGTGGTTTACGCGGGTGAAAACAAATACTGTTCGGGTAACATCCAACGACTATGCTCGATCGCGCAAGCGCAACCATCGTGAAATGGCGGGTAGACTAGGCGGAATTAAGGGTAGAACTAGATGACCCGTTGCGCCACTGGCGCAAAGACAATTTCGAAGCGGCACTGTAGCCACAAAGAGTAAATTGTTCTAATTTAAATTAAATAGTAGTTTTGAAAACCAAATGCTATACAAGTTCTTAGATGCATGTCTAAGCACCTCGAAGAAAGAATTTGCTATGTGGTTAACTAAATCAATTGATGCAAAGGTCGAAAGCGCAACAATATTTATCCATGATTAACATTCGACTATGGTAATCAGTAATCCTTAAGATTCACACATGATTAAGTAAAAAAGGGCTCTTGTATTCAATTCATTGATCAACAGCTTGGCATGCACTGTTAATAAATCTTCAAAACCTACGGCAGCTGAAAGAGTTACAGGATTTCAACAGGTGTAACTAACCAAAAGAACACACTCAACAGTGTCAACACACTCAACAATGTCATATGCATGAATTTTAAGAAATTGGACAATATGCCAAGGAGTACTACAAAGCTGAATAAAAGCCATAGAAGAAAGACAGATATATAGCAAGAATAGATTGACTACACGAATATTATGTATTATATTAAAGGCACATGTCCAAAGAACATTTTGACAAATAGAGATATATTGTTGAAGATAAACCTACAGTAATAATGATGAGGCAAATGCAAGTTCAATTCTCGTTTTTTGGCATTAAAAAAATTCAAGGAGTTGTACTTGTGCTCTAGCACAGTCGTCATACCCATCATATGGAAGCAGACATCATGTTTCGATGGTCAGGATACACAACATATCTAAAATGGGTATAAAAGAGCTCCACTGAAGTACCATAAAACTAAAAATAGATTTGATTTAATGTCAGAAATAGCAAAAGTTCAACATTGTATTGGTGGTCCTTAATGTAAGGATGTCCTTACAAATTCAATATCACTCCAGCTATATACAAATTAGTATGTATGAAACCTCTCTCTAGTGCTTCCATCCACCACAATGAGGGCTCCGCTGTCATCAGCCTTCTTCGGCTATGTGTTTCCCTTCTTAATCTCTTTTTCTCAGGTATATGCAATAATTCATGAAATCAACGAAAATGCCAAGCTTTTAACTTGCTCCACACACAAGCATGAGCATAGTACAATCTGCGGAATGAGAACCTACAAAAGGAAAAAAGGACTTCTGTGTCAAAAGCAACGGTAAAGAACTTAAGCCAGTAAGTTATTTGCTAGAATATAAATGATATGATTTTAAGTATATAACCAAGTACGTTTACTTTTCTGCTATGGTCAAAATCAGTAAATTATGAGTTCAGTGTGTGTATATAGTTCTAATGACAAATGATTTGCACATCTATGAAAAACAGTAATTTAAATGGAAAAATGCCTAACATGGACATTTAACCTCTTGTGATCAATCAATCGTCACACACTGGACATATTACAAGATATATAGTTCGCCATGACCACATCAGCAAACGCAAAAATATAGATACTACTAAACTTCCACCGTGCATAATTTAATACACAAAGAGTAGCAAATACACTCATAAATACATGAGCTACAAACATCAATCAAGTCTCCAAGTACATGTGCATAATAAGAGGTCTAATTTATTAGAAGTGCCATACTTTTATTCCGATGCACCGTTCAAGAGTCATGCAAGTCGTTTGTCTGCCTGTTCAGTTGCATCACGAGCAACATTACAATATTTTTTGCAAAGCTGCAACAAATGTTAGAAGGCAGATAAGTAAATGATAATGTAGTCTTACCAACACAAGAAATTTCCTTCCTGAGGGGTGTGAGTTCTTAACTTTGCACATATGCTAGCTACAATCCTTCAGAACCATTATCAGTAGGATAAACAGATAATTGGTTCAAATATCTTTCTCCACCTGGAATAGTGTCAGTATCTTTCAAATTAGGATGGTAGCCTTCTATGAAAAAGATTTTAATGACTGGCATTGTTTTAAATACCATACAAAATGTAATTATAAAATAAGGTAAACAATGGTAAGTCATGTATGTACAAAGGACAAACACATGTGTAAAAGGATATGGAAAGGCCAGCATCTCCATATAGAAGAGTTCCATTTCCAGTACATACCAATATAGTAATTTTTTAGGTATATTACAATATAAGTGAGGATTCACTGACCAACAAAAGGATGGTGGTTTTCATGGGATAAGTACATCAAGCAATGCACCAACTCTTTAATATACCTAGAAAATGCACTCTAGTTTTTTGTAAATACTGTGATTTATTTGAATATGAATGAGGATACCCACGAGCAATCTAAATATCAGAAAAGATACCTATAGTTGATGCCAGGTCCAGACATTTAGATTAGAATCATTCCAACGCAACACGAGTTCACTGGAAACACAAAAATAGATGACATCATCTATTGCTACTGTAGAGAACTACAAAGCTGACATTCTTGTCTATACTAATAATTATGATTCACAGTATAAACTTGGGCAGACATTTCTCACCCACCAGAATCACAGTATTTACGAAGTTTGAGAAATCACAAACATAATTAAATTGATCTCACCCCACGAGCCAACATGGCAGTATACAATAATGAATCGTGAGAATAAGCTCAATTACCGTCAAGGGATGCCTTTAGTGAGTGCAAGCTAACTATTCTGTGTGTATAAGGGACAAAATCATGGCACCGCTGAACCAAAACCAAATGAAAATTAAAACAGTTGGGGTTTGCGAAAGTAAATTACCACAGAAACAGAAATGGATAGTAATATTATTTTTTAGACATCGGTACTGATATGCTGTAGCCAAAGAATATGAACAAAAATAAAACAATAGATTAAGCCACAAATATAAATGTGGAGCAAATCCAAACCCTATGATGGTTCAACGCTAAGAAACTGAGGACATATCAATTGGAATGTTTTTACAAATAACAATATAACATCAATCATAAACATGAACCGTGGGTGTATTTTTGGATTTGACAATGCATTTCACTGCCCGAAGGATCAATGAGAGTGGGAAGTAACCGGGAGGGAGATAATTGTTCGGAAGCATGGAAACCAAAAGAAGATAATTGTTCGGAAGCATGGAAACCAAAAGAGTCATGAAAGCTATCTGACTATACATGTAGTTTCTCTGTAGGATGCAATGGACACACAATATGAGAATATGACGAAAATGATATCAAAGATTTATTAGGAAATAGCTACTGAATGGGAGAACATTATCCAAAAGAGACCTGTTGATCAAGGAACGCCAAGTCAGTGTGCTTGATAGGATCTTGTCACTGCCTTTCTGGAAGCAAAGCAAGAACACAGAATTCTACCGGTTGTTCCCTTGGGTTATCTCTGAAAGCAGGATGTAAGCCATCCACAAAGAGGAAGTGTATTGTTAGCGAATGAATTAGAAGGGAAATGTGAAGGCAAAGCACAATGTGCAGAGAAAACAGGCACACAACCAATGCTACTAATGTGAGAAAACAGCACATACCAAGCAGCAAGGCCGCGACCGATATCAGCGACACATAGAAGAAACCAAACAACTTGGCTTTCAAAACTAATCTGCATCAATCTTCTATGATTCGTAGGGAAGAAAAAAGTAGAGTCGGGAAAGCAGTGGGAAAATTCTTATTTACATATCAAGAGATCATGTAAGGATTTAACTATGTTCAACTGGCAAGGTGCCATCATCATCTGTCCCTGTTAATAACCATTTAATTCTGTAAAACAAGTGCAAACCTCTACAGTGCTACCTAAGCCATTGTCAGATTACTTTTGAAGTATGAAGGTGATTGAAAAGTGTCAACATATCAAAATAAGGAGAAATGGTGTATTCTCGCTCATGCCAATTCATAGCTGATACTGACACGGACAGCAAACTCCCGCCCACTTGTGGTAATAACTTGCAAATTATTCCATCAAGCTTCCACCTCCCTGAAGTAAAATCCCTAGAAGCTCCCTTGTGTAGCAGGGCCTTGTACAGGAGGCAGCAAATAAGAATCAACACAAACAGAGTTCAGTTAATTACACGTGTCACTAAATAAGAAAGGATTGAGGTATTAGCCTCATGTCAGCAACACACTTATTTTGAAGCAGAAACAGATTCAAAATTTTGTTTCAATGGATTCAAGGGAAGCAAACCTTAATTTACATCACAAATATTAATTTTGCCGAGTCATATAATGATGGTTGACTCTCTAAAGCAGGTCAAAGCCTACGTACCCTTCATGCACTTGTGATGGTGAGCTCTTCAGTAATTTACACTATAGTTCAGAATCTCGCAAGTTGTTATCGTGATAATGAGATCAGTAACTATGTCTAGAAGCAGCGTATCAGCTGGGTTAATTGCTGCAGCATGGCCCCGTCGGCACCAAACACAACTAAGACATCCATATTTAGAAGATGGACTATACACAACAGCAAAAAAAATGCAGCCTAAACGAATAAGGATCATAAAAGAGACATAACAGGGATGGCTTAGAATGTGTCACTGAAACTTCATGGGGGCATTATCAAAGCATTAAAAATATAAATGAAAAAAGAGGCAACAAAGCGGACTAAAGCGGCACAAAGAAGACCCTGAAAGAGAAATATATACAATTGAAGTTTCAAAATAGTGGAAGACCTGCAAAACCTACAGAAAAACCAAAACATGTAAGCAATATAGATGAAAAAAGAGACAACAAAGCAGACTGAAACGGCACAAAGAAGACCTTGAAAGAGAAATATATACAATTAAAGTTTCAAAATAGTGGAAGACCTGCAAAACCTACGGAAAAACCAAAACCTGTAGGTAACAAAATGGTTATGGTGAAACACGTTACATTGAAAACATAGGAGAAAACATATAGAAAAACCAGTAGGACCTCAAACGTGAAGAATTCATAACCAGTTATCAATACCAGCCCGTGGTCTGCAATCGGCTTCTTGAGCTGCATAACATAAAAGAATAGGAGAACATGGAGATTAACTGACAACACTGTAATTCATCCAAGATTGGAGAAATCAACATCTTCTGTTTATGCTGGAAATTCGTATAACAAATGATGCTAACAGAGTTGGAATCGACACCATGCTAAGGATCTCCTATTTCTAGCAATGATTGCATTGGCTTCTGCTCGCAGCGTAATTGACTCCAGTTCCAGCTGCTGAACTATGAACTTGTCCATACGTTCTCCAATATTTGGTCTATGTACAATTAGGCATCACCTAGATTATTGGAATATTAAACAAAAAAAAGTAACCTATGGAACTAACTGACCTTGTGACTGCGTGAGGCATTCAGCAACCTGTTAATGGCATGTTTGTCCAAAGGGAAGACGTGCATGAAAGGACCAATGAGTCTGTGATGAAAACAAGTAGTCAAGTACCAATATTTTCCTAAAAGTTTACAGAATGATATTTTCCTAAAATTAAAGCAGCACCATGTATTCCACAAATATTACATAGAAAATTTTCTTCAGAGAGATTATTAGATAACAATACATTTGTTTGCTTACATATCCTCTCATAAGCTTTGTTAACTATTCCTTGAATTTGATGCCCTATTCAGCATTAATATTATTCTAGCAGAAACCTCACACAAAATATTATTCTAACAGAAACCTCACCCAAAAAGATACCTTTGGACATGCTCTCTGCATGTCTCCGACAGTCAAATCAACTGCTTAATTAATTATAGCCCCTCTGGCTCAACTCCAAATTCATCATAACTAATAGCAACTCATCAAAGGCACCAAGAGCACATAAATACCCTGTTTGTGGCAAGAATCCAGCTTGCATTTGACTGACCTGAATGACATATCTCAAATGGTAAGATTCTTTCCCAGGTTGATAAAATAAGAGTACAACATGAAATGAGAAACCTCTTCAAAAATACAAATTGAAGTACTAAATCAGTAAATATATGCATATACAAATTTCTTGCATACACAAAAGATTTTAATTGACTCTTGGTAAAATGTTCCTATTAACAAAAAAAGGGTATATAAAAGGGGGTGAATATTTTTTCCACCCTGGATTATATATGTTTTTTTAGTCTCACCTGTAGTAAAGGAACTTCCTAAGCTGGAAGTTAGCACCCAGATCTCCACGAGCAACCATTGCCTATAAACATTTCAAGAAGTTCAATATTTTGCAGTATAATAAATAAGTCTTATAATAACAATGTGTTCAGAGTTTTAGTTACAGCCAAAGCTCCTCAGTAAAGCCTCTTCTTGACCTCACTTCTCATAACACAATGGATCTAAGAAAATTTACATGTGGCAAGGAGTTGTTACTTGTTTTAACATGAATGAAAGTACAGGTACTGTTCATGGCCTTACCTCATCTGAAGCAGCAATAATTGACTGCAGGTTTGGAACTGAATAATCCCTCTAAATTTCTGGAATGAAATGTATATCCATATTAGCACCTGAATATTAAAATAATATATTAAATACTGAGTAAACTCCTATTATAAATTTTCAGAAATTCCATAGATGATAGAAACATTACGTTTCAAGAAGACCTTGAGTTCATGGATAACATTTCCATCCTTCACGGACGAAACAACATATAAATCAACACCGTTTTCAACACCAAACTTGATATCTTGCCAATGGGGACTGGGGAGGCGAGCTCGTTACCTGCTGACTGTCCGTTGTGTGTTCCAATGGGGAGGCGGGCTGAAATCCAGAGACGCCATGGACATGGCTCTGTCAGGTGCCTTCCACGCTTGCATCTTCTCTCTGCCTTCTTTCCTAGCCGCCCAGCCCCTGGTCCTTATTCAGATAGAGTGAGGCTACGAATTTTTTGGGAGGCTTAAGGACAACGCCCTTCGTCCACCGGAGACTGGCTGTCGACCTCCCTGTCAGCTCCAGCAGCCTCCCACGGGGCGTGCACGAGCCGCTGTGCTCGCGACGCACCTGGTGCGGCCGCGCCACACCCTCGGAGGAGAGGCTGGGCTGCAACCAGGAGCCAGCCGCCGCCGCCCTGCATCGGTGCGCCGGCGCCCTGCAGGATCCGCTGCTCGGCCGACGGTGTGCCGCCGCGAATCCCGCCGCCCCGCATCGGTGCGCCGCCTCCCACGGTGAGCCGCCTGGGTTTCAGCCTCCTTCTACGCTGCGCAGCGTGGGATTCCGCCGACGGAGAGAGGATTTCTAGGGAGAGGCGGCTGGGCACGGGAAGAGATGGGGGCAAATGGTTGGTGGAGACGCAGATATTTTGCCTATCGTGAGATCTAGGTTTTTACTCCACCTCTTTTTCTAGTGTACCACTCATTTTTGCTACCACTCTATGACACGCGGGGACGCACGCAAAGTGGTCCCATCTGTCATCGAGCCATTCAGTGAAGCAGCAAGTAAAGAAAAAATTACCGTATCCAGCGGTGGTAAATGAAAGTGGGATGAAAACCTGGGCTGTTCACCTCATCCAACGATGGAGGGATACCTGGCGCGTGGTGATAGCCTAAGCAGCCGGGTAGGCTAGCGCCCTTTAGGTTTTAGAATTCGTTGCATGGGATCCTGTGCAGTGCAGGGGCGCTATCCACTCGGACACAAGGTCTTGTATTTATTTATTTTTCGCTTGTTGTTTGCTTGCTAAATTTCTGAAACAAAGAAACTTGACGTGACTGTAATCTAGTTGAATTTAGGCATGGTTTGAGTTTATTATTTTTCGATGTGAAACAAAGCACTGGATAACTATGTAGCAACTGGTTTATCTTTGTCCTCTTATTAATAAATGTGTCAAATTAATCTCCTGTATACCACTGACAATTGAAGGATGTATGAAGAATGGATAACTATGCTGCTGCAAGTACTTGACTTATAGTTCTAACCAGCTGAGCTGTAAATCATGAAGAATGGATAACTATGTAACTATGTCAGTAAGGACAGCCTAGATGTGCAGACTTTAATGTTATTGGTGCTTGATTCAAGGAACTATATTCAGATGGCAACCCTTCTTGCTTGTTTGGTTGCATACAGTAGTTATTTAATTGTGGCAGTCAGTCTCAACACCCTTGTTACTTGTCAGGCTGTTCAAAACTTGCAAATTAAACTGTTATTTGTCAAGTAATGAACTCATGTCCTATTTTGTGTTTTCTGCATAGGTGCTTAAAAAATCCTACATTTCCATTCTCAAGTAATGAACTATATAGTTTCTGGTTGTGGAAATTTCCACGCAGAGTTCTTATGCAGCAGCAATTTGCATTTCAATTTGGGATTGCACTCCCTTGTTTCACTAGTGGAAATAATAAAGATTCATCTTACAGAAAACTAATGATTTTCTCCACACTTATATTTGTTCATAAACATTTGCAAGTACCAAATCATTGTGCAGTAACTTTGTAGTTGTGAGAATTGCTAATATTCTTACTGAAATTAATGATTTTCTCTTTTAATTTTTAATCTCTAGTTTATCATATCAGACGGTAAAAGAACATGTTGCATCTTATCTGCTGAAACTTATTTACCTGTTACACGCCTGGATTGTTTTTTTATTGGCAGATTCAGGGGAGTCACTAGTCAAAGTAACCATTGAAGTCCAGATGATCTTGTTATAGTAGTATGTGTTAGAAATAGATTCTAACTGCCATAGGCAGTTACTTTAGGTCAAAATATTGCACGGACAGTCGGACGCCTTCCCTTTCTACATGCACCTGTTCCTTGCGAACAAGCGCCTACACGGCCAAGAGGTGGGAACTCTTGTATTGCCTCTTGGTGATCAATGAAAGTATGCAGTTACATTACATTCAGGTTCAGTTCATACAGCATGAACTGTTTGATTATGTACTAGAGAAAGGCCAATAAGACATAAATTGTATAGCTTGCTGTCTTGGTGACATATGTTCTATTGTCTTCCATTTTCGCTTTGTACATTTTCAGTTTAAATAATGTGTACTCCCTCCGTCCCGATTTAAGTGATGCGGTGTCTATTCATTTTATATTTTACATAAAAGTCCTTCTCTTATAAATCCTTTCGCAATGTAGTCATCCGATCCAAAACTCTGAAGTCTCTCTCATCTTCCTTGCGCCGGGGATGCCGCCCGTCGACCGGCGACCAGGCTGACTCCGGTCCGACGACCGCGCGCCGTAGCTTCTCAGCGAGGGCGTCGAACCCTTGCCATGTACACCTCCTCGAGCCGCCCTTATTAATCTCCTTATCTTCCGCCGCTGCTCCGCTGCTCCTGGGCGAGGGCGTCTGCTCTGCCGCTGCTCCGCTGCTCCTGGGCGAGGGCGTCTGCTCTGCCGCTGCCGCTGCCCCTATCCACCTCTTGGCCAAACGCCGATCCTCTTTGATGCTTTGCCCCTCCGCCGCATCTAGGCGATGGTGTCTGCCCCTGATGCACGTCACCAACCGAGGTCCAGTGGCGTTTTGAGGGTCTCGACGCGGCGGAAAGGAGATGGGGGTCAGGATCTGGCTTACCAATGGAGGCCTCAGTCTGTAGCCGTGCCGCCGCCGCCGCCATGGACGGAAAAGACCATACCTCTTCCTCCTACTCCTCTGGACAGCATACTTGGTTCGTGGTGGGGGTCTGCGGATCGAAAGTTATGCGCTGAGGGATCAAGAAAGGAAGGAATGGGTGCTGGAGGGGTGGTCGGCGGCTCGGGGACTCACCGGAGCCGGCCGAGATCGGCCGGCGTCGGTGGCGGACGGAATGGGGATTGGAGGCGAAAGATGCGGACGGAACGGCGATGCGATGTGGCCTCCGTTGACTGAGGACTGGGGGTTGATGTTCCAAAATGGTCAAGGGTGTTTTTACAAAACTACCACCGCGTCACTTAAATACGGACGGAGGGAGTATTATTTTCTGAAATTATATTTGTCAAATTGCATGAATGTCAAGGGTGGCGACACATGAATTTGAGGGTACAAAACTTGCAGATTAGTTATACGTGTTCACTTTGTAAATAATAGCCAATCTGACTTGGAGCTAATGGTATTGTGCACCGAGCCATGCTAACTATGTGACGTAACCGAACGAGACGTGCGAAAGGAATTAGAGATGGGGAACGGATTAGAGGAGTGGAAGGGATTTGGGTGATGGACCGGGGATCACCAAAAACCTGGGTGAGTTAGTTCCTTGCGGGTATTACTTCCCACAGAACCGAACAAAGTCTTAAGGGAAACTTGCTGCTATTCTACAAACATCTGCACTAGGTGGCCCAACACTGTCTACAAGAATAGAAGCGTGCGTAGACATCAGACCACATTGGGAAGCCGTAAAGTGGATTTTGAGGTATCTCAGGGGCAGCACCAACATGAAGCTTTGCCGTCCCGGCAGGGTGCCGGAACAGAGACTTCTGTCCCCCGAAATTTGGCTTCGACGGCGGCGGCGTGATACGTCTCCAACGTATCTATAATTTTTGATGCTCCATGCTTGTTTTTACACCATTTGCCTATTGTTTCGTTACACTTAGTGGCACTTTTATGCATTTTCCGGAACTAACCTATTAACGAGTTGCCACAGTGCCAGTTCCATGTTTTCTGCTGTTTTTGTGTTTCAGAAGTGATACACAGGAAATATTCTCGGAATTAGACGAAACGAGTTCATGAAGTCTTATTTTACCCGGAAGCTTCCAGAGATCCAAAGGAGAGTAGGAGGGGGGCCACCAGGGCCCCACACGTAGGGGTGGCGCGGCCAGGCCCCTGGCCGCGCAGGCCCCGCGTGAGGGCGCCTGGCTCCTCCTCTGACATCGCCCCTTCACCTATAAAGACCCCCCGACGGAAAAAACCTAAGTACCCGATCAGATTTCCAGAACACATCGCGATCCGCCGCCGCCGTCGACCCGAAGATCGGGAGGGTCCAGAAGCTCTTCCCGGCACCCTGCCGCAGAGGGGAATCGCCACCGGAGGTCTTCTTCATCGCCATGCTTGCCTCCGGAGCGATGAATGAGTAGTCTACCTTGGACTATGGGTCCATAGCAGTAGCTAGATGGTTGTCTTCTCCACCATGTGCTTCATGTTTAGATCTCATGAGCTGCCCTACATGATTGAGATCACCGTTATGTAATTCTACATGTTTGGTTTGTTGGGATCCGATGAATATTGGTGTTTATGATTAAGTTGCTGTACTGAATATTATCTTTTGTTATCTCTATGTTGTTTATGATCTTGCATGCTCTCCGTTGTTAGTAGCTATCTTGGCCGAGTAGTTGCTAGTGACTCCAAGAGGGGGTATTTATGCTCGATAGTGGGTTCATGCCTCTATTTAATCTGGGGGAGTGACAGAAACCTCTAAGGTTGTAGATGTGCTGTTGCTACTAGGGAGAAAACAACATTCATATGCTCAAGGGCATATGCTTTGTTTACATTACACACTTTGCTTAATGCAATTATCTGTTGTTCGCAACTTAATACTTTTGGGGTGTTCGGATTGATATCCCCGGGAGTGGATTATTAGTCATAGATGCAGTTGGATGGCGGTCTATGTATTTTGTTGTAATGTCCAGAGTAAATCTCATAGTGATCTTCTTGACATATCACGTTTATCTTTATTCTATCAATTGCCCAACTGTAATTTGTTTACCTAGCATGTGTTATTTATCTTATGGAGAGACACCACTAGTGAACTGTGGACCCCGATCCTATTTACATCATATTGCTATCACCTGTTTACTTTACTCGTACTGTTTACTTTACTCGCATACTATATTGTTTTCCACTCGATACACTCATAATCTTTGTTTCAAGCAAACCGGTGAGATTGACAACCTCATCGCAAGTTGGGAACAAAGTACTTGGTTGTGTGTGTGCAGGTTCCGCATCACCTTCAGTCGTTTGTCTCTCCTCTCCAAGATTGATATTAAACCTTGGTTTCTTAACTGAGGGAAAACTAGCTGCTATACTCATCATACCTTCCTCTTGGGGTTCCTAACGGGCTGGTTATCCACCACGCACAAGGACAGTCTGCTCCCACGTTAACCACACACATCAGCTAATTTTCTGGCGCCGTTGCCGGGGAGGAAGAAGAAGACTTCTGCGAGGGGAGTTTTCGCACGCACATCCTTTACTTTGTTATTGTTTTGCTTTACTTTATTTATTTTACCTGCATTGCTTTATATCAAAAACCCCAAAAAAATAGAATCCTTGGTAGTTGTTTTTACTTATCTGCTTTTAGTTTTGTTAAAATGAGTAATCCTGAAGTAGAAGTTCGTAGTTTTAAGCAACAAGGGGGAGAAAGTTTAAAAGATGCTTGGTACCGTATTAATAATGCTCATCATAGGTGTACCAAAAAGCACTCTACCACGATCCTCCTTAGAAATTTTTATGTTGGTATATCCAGTTGGAATAGGTATGTTCTTGATACTCTTACAGGAGGTAATTTTTTGGGTACTCCCGCTAGAGAAGCATGCACTATAATTGAAAGTTTAGTGGGAATACCACCTATTCATGTTGCTAAAACCGAGACCATCTTGGAGGAGGTGGTAGAAAAGCTCAGCTCTTTAGAGAAAAGTTTGCCAAGTATCCTAGAAAATGCTAGCCGCGTTAGTGAATTAATAGAAAACATTGGTAAGAGAATTACCATTTTAGAGGCTAGCACTACTCATGACAATCAAAACTTAAGGATTGGTAAACTAGAGGAGTCTATGGAAACTCTTAGCTTAATCTTCTCTTCTCTTAAATTTAAGAAGGAGAAAGTGTTTGATGGAAAAGAACAAAAATTTATGTATGTTCCCAAGGTTTCTGCGCTTAAATCTCAACATGTTCTTAAAATTGGTAAGACTCTTAGTTCCACTAAGGGTGACTTGCAGGTTGAATCATCTTCGGGAACCTTCAAAGAGCCTACTGAGGTAACTAGCACTTCATCTATTGATATTACTTGATTCGCAATTTTCTGCGCCTAGCTCAAAGGCGTTAAAGAAAAGCACTCTTGGGAGATAACCTAATGTTTTCTTTTCAGTACCTTTTCTTTTATTTGAGTCTTGGAAGTCATTACTACTGTAATGATCGCTCCTTATCTTGTTTATTTCGTTTTTGTGCCAAGAGAAGCCTCTAATTTGAGCGAGGTAAAGATTTGGGGATGTTGCTGTCCTGAAACTGTTTTCGGTGCTGCACCGTAAAAATTCGTATAAATTCTCTGTTTATCTTTTGGACCTGCGATTTCTTGTGCATATGCCCCAGGTTATAGCAAAACTTTTGTTAGTTGAACACTTTTTGATTTGAGCAACAGAAAATCCCTCAAAAATTCGACCTTTGTCAGATGTTCAGTTTTGACAGATTTCTGCCAATATTTGTGTTTGCCACTTTATCGCTTTCTTTTGAGTTCTTTTGATCATGGAACTTTTAGAGAAGTTGCTACAGTAGTATTTGCTATATATGTGGTGGTTTTGAGTTGAAACCTGAAGCAAAAAGAGGGTTGATTATATGTTATGCTTGCACTAATGTTGCTAATAGAATTGTGTTTAGTTTTATATGAAGGAAGTTTTCAAGTGTAGGGATTGGAGAATGATGAGATGAGTTGAATAATGGACAAAAGCTCAAGCTTGGGGATTCCCATGCATCACCCCAAGAAATATCTAAGAAGTTCAAGCGTCAAAGCTTGGGGATGCCCCCGAGGCACCCCTTCTTCATCGGCAAAAATCAGGTCACCTTTCAAAACACTATATTTTTATTGCTTCATGCACTATGTGTTTTTCTTGGAGCGTCAGTTGTTTTAGTTTTCTTAGTTTGTTTAGTTTGTTTGTTTGCTGCAATAAATGGTTGGACCCCAACAAATTTCTTTTGGAGGAGATGTACTCGTTTTCATTTGCAAAGAACGCTCTAGTTTTCACTCTTATTAAAAATCGAGCGTTCTTCTTTTTCTGCTACTGCTTTTGGTTTTCGTTTTCGCTTTGATTTGCGTTCAGACCTTGTCATATCTTTTCATCAAGGTTTATTTTTGCCTCTGATCTTTATTGGTTTTCATCAAAAGAGGTGTCTTTAAAAATATCAAATGGTGTTGGAAAAGAGAAAAAGCTTTGTGCAAAATAGTGGTACAAGAAGGAGCTTGTGTAAACTGCGGCTTAGGCTTTTTCATGTCATGCTTGATGTCTTTTTGATAGTATGCTTAGTGGTTTTGATGTAGCATGACTTGTCTCAAATAACTGAGATTGCTTAATGAGCCTTTGAAAAAAATCATGCGTTGTTTTTATTGTATGGAAGCATTATTTTGATTTTCTCCTTGATGCTTTATTTGGGTGACTTGGCGCATGCTCACACATGTTAGACTCTTACAAAATCGCCAATAGCCTTCATGATCATTTAGTTTTTTACTTTTGATGCCATCTTATGCTTCTTTTAATGTCGCTTTGTCGCTTTGCATGATTATGGCCATTATTGCTCTCTTAGTTGGTCGCTCCCAGTCTTTTGCTAGCCCTCGCCTTGTACTGAGTATGAGCTCTACTCGTGCATCCAACTCCTAAAAGCCAAAGTTTTCCAAAGTGTCCACCATACATACCTACTAGCAATTTGCTATTCCAAGTAAATTTGACTTGCTTTTATTTTCTCTTCAAATTAAACTCTTACCAGTGTTATGCGAAATTCGGTCAGTAAAGCTCTCACGAACCGGAAGGCACACTTTACTGTTTCCTGTTCTTAAAAAATTGACATTGTGGTCTCTTATGTTGAGTTGTTATGCTTGCAAGTTGTAAGTTGGATTCTAGCCCATCCATGCTGTCATGGGGCAAGCTTTCAACATTGCACTTCTTATTTGAGTTGATATCGTGATCTTTTGTTTATGGATGCCCGCGGTGTGAAATGAATTGGGAATCTTGTGGGGATCATGGAGTTTGTATACGTGTTAGGGAAACGCCGGGCCGCCAATCTAAGCCTTGCATAATTCATGGTGGAAATTTGCAGCATACCCATGGTGAACATACGACGACGCATCTCACAATAAAAAGCTAAACAAAAGGCAAATAAAAGAGATGTCGAGGTGTTCATTGTCTGTTTGTCCTGTCATTTTGGTGTGGGCTTGTTCCATGTCATCGGGCACGGAGGTACCCCATTGGTGGTTCTCAATGATATGCATATACTTACAATGACAAGAGCCTTGCTTGGGACTCTAAGTAAAGTAGCATGAGGTTTGGGTACTCATATTCACGGGGCACGAGGTTTTCAACTTATGATTTGTCAAGCATATGCATCATAATTGTTCTCGCATTAACTTTAACCATTCAAGATGCTTATGATGGGGGCAATGAGAGCTCAAAGCCGGTAAGTACCATAATTTTTGAAGGTTATAAAACTTGCAATCACTGCTTCCCTCTGCGAAGGGCCTTTCTTTTACTTTTACGTTGAGTCACCACCTTCTTTCTTTACGCACCATTAAGAGAGCATAGTTGTCATTCTTAGTGTGATATGCATTGTCCCAAAGTTCATTGATTGATTCATATTGTTGGTTTCACTTGTTCTTAAATTATTTGTATCTAGTCGCCCTCTTAAACTTGAAGGTGTCCTATGCATTTATGTTTTGCTCTCTTTGAAGGACAAGCTGAAAACCATTTGTATGTTTTTCCTTATGATTTGAACACACGTTTGACTTTCATTGTTTCATTTTCATGATCTTTTGTTTGTGTTCATTTGCATGTTTACAACATGGTTGCTAAGTTTCTTATTGTCATGATTATATCTTCATGCCCATGTTTTAAGTTATTATGATCCCAGCTCACAAATGCTTACATATATGATCAAGATTGTGTAGGTGCATGTCACCTCAAAAATTATTCTTTGTTATCACTTACCTACTCGAGGACGAGCAGGAGTTAAGCTTGGGGATGCTTGATACGTCTCCAACGTATCTATAATTTTTGATGTTCCATGCTTGTTTTTACACCATTTGCCTATTGTTACGTTACACTTAGTGGCACTTTTATGCATTTTCCGGAACTAACCTATTAACGAGTTGCCACAGTGTCAGTTCCCTGTTTCCTGCTGTTTTTGTGTTTCAGAAGTGATACACAGGAAATATTCTCGGAATTGGACGAAACAAGTTCCTGAAGTCTTATTTTACCCAGAAGCTTCCAAAGATCCGAAGGAGAGTAGGAGGGGGGCCACCAGGGCCCCACACGCAGGGGTGGCGCGGCCAGGCCCCTGGCCGCGCGGGCCCCGCGTGAGGGCACCTGGCTCCTCCTTTGACATCGCCCCTTCACCTATAAAGACCCCCCGACGGAAAAAACCTAAGTACCCGATCAGATTTCCAGAACACATCGCGATCCGCCGCCGCCGTCGACCCGAAGATCGGGAGGGTCCAGAAGCTCTTCTCGGCACCCTGCCGGAGAGGGGAATCGCCACCGGAGGTCTTCTTCATCGTGATGCTTGCCTCCGGAGCGATGAGTGAGTAGTCTACCTTGGACTATGGGTCCATAGCAGTAGCTAGATGGTTGTCTTCTCCACCATGTGCTTCATGTTTAGATCTCATGAGCTGCCCTACATGATTGAGATCACCGTTATGTAATTCTACATGTTTGGTTTGTTGGGATCCGATGAATATTGGTGTTTATGATTAAGTTGCTGTACTGAATATTATCTTTTGTTATCTCTATGTTGTTTATGATCTTGCATGCTCTCCGTTGTTAGTAGCTATCTTGGCCGAGTAGTTGCTAGTGACTCCAAGAGGGGGTATTTATGCTCGATAGTGGATTCATGCCTCTATTTAATCTGGGGGGAGTGACAAAAACCTCTAAGGTTGTAGATGTGCTGTTGCTACTAGGGAGAAAACAACATTCATATGCTCAAGGGCATATGCTTTGTTTACATTACACACTTTGCTTAATGCAATTATCTGTTGTTCGCAACTTAATACTTTTGGGGTGTTCGGATTGATATCCCCGGGAGTGGATTATTAGTCATAGATGCAGTTGGATGGCGGTCTATGTATTTTGTTGTAATGTCCAGAGTAAATCTCATAGTGATCTTCTTGACATATCACGTTTATCTTTATTCTATCAATTGCCCAACTGTAATTTGTTTACCTAGCATGTGTTATTTATCTTATGGAGAGACACCACTAGTGAACTGTGGACCCCGATCCTATTTACATCATATTGCTATCACATGTTTACTTTACTCGTACTGTTTACTTTACTCGCATACTATATTGTTTTCCACTCGATACACTCATAATCTTTGTTTCAAGCGAACCGGTGAGATTGACAACCTCATCGCAAGTTGGGAACAAAGTACTTGGTTGTGTGTGTGTGCAGGTTCCACATCACCTTCAGTCGTTTGTCTCTCCTCTCCAAGATCGATATTAAACCTTGGTTTCTTAACTAAGGGAAAACTAGCTGCTATACTCATCATACCTTCCTCTTGGGGTTCCCAACGGGCTGGTTATCCATCACGCACAAGGACAGTCTGCTCCCACGTTAACCACACGCAGCACGGCGCTGCGGAACTGTTCTGGAAATTTCGCCGACTCCTTTAGGGTTTTCCGTCCCGAGGCTTTATATAGGCAAAGGGGCGTCGTCAGAGGGCAGCCAGGGGCTCCTCACACCAGGGTGGCGCGGCCAGGGCCTGGGCCGCGCCACCTATGTGTGAGGGCGGCCTCTGGCCCCCCCTCCGGCTCTCTTTCGGTCTTCGGGAAGCTTCCGGGGAAAATAAGACTTCTGGAACTTGTTTCGTCCAATTCCGAGAATATTTCCTGTGTAGCTTTTCTGAAACACAAAAACAGCAGAAAACAGGGAACTGGCACTGTGGCATCTTGTCAATAGGTTAGTTTCGGAAATCGCATAAAAATGCCACGAAGTGTAACGAAACACAAGGCAAATGGTGTAAAAACAAGCATGGAGCATCAAAAATTATGGATACGTTGGAGACGTATCAGCATCCCCAAGCTTAACTCCTGCTCGTCATCGAGTAGGTAAGTGATAACAAAAGAAATAATTTTTGAGGTGACATGCACCTACACAATCTTGATCATATATGTAAGCATTGTGAGCTGGGATCATAAGAACTTAAAACATGGGCATGAAAGATATAATCTTTGACAATAAAAACTTAGCAACCATGTTATAACATGAAAATGAACACAAACAAAAGATCATGAAAATGAAACAATGAAAGTCAAACGTGTGTTCAAATCATAAGGAGAAACATACAAATGGTTTTCAGCTTGTCCGTCATGGAGAGCAAAACATAAATGCATATGACACCTTCAAGTTTAAGAGGGCGACTAGATACAAATAATTTAAGAACAAGTGAAACCAACAATATGAATCAATCAATGAACTTTGGGACAATGCATATTACACTAAGAATGACAACTATGCTCTCTTAATGGTGCATAAAGAAAGAAGGTGGTGACTCAACATAAAAGTAGAAGAAAGGCCCTTCGCAGAGGGAAGCAGTGATTAAACATGTGCTAGAGCTTTTCATTTGTAAAACAGAGAGATAAAAATTGGTTTTGAGAGGTGGTTGTCTTTGTCAACGACTGGCAATGGGGTTCTTACTATCTTCCATACAAAAATGAAGCAAGTTTTTGAGAGAGAGATTGGCACTTTTGTGCTCTTTTATAAAGCTTGGCACTCCTCCCCACCTTTTTTCCTTTCTCAAACCATGGCTAACCGATTCCATCGGGTGCCCACCAACATTCACATACCATGGAGGAGTGCCCTTTTTTTTGGAATAAGCAATATGGAAGATAGCAAATCCGACCACTACGTCCCCATGAGCTGAAAACAGTGTCACAAAACGAGAAGTATTTTGAAGGTTTTGAAAGGTAGCACATGAAAATTTACTTTGGAATGGCTTACAAATACCATGCATAGGAATTTATAGTGGACACTTTGGCAAACTTGGTTTTAGGGAGTTGGATGCACGAGTAGAGCTCATACTCAGTACAAAATGAGGGCTAGCAAAAGACTGGGAGCGACCAACTAAGAGAGCAATAACGGCCATAATCATGCAGAGCGACAAAGCGGCATTAAAAGAAGCATAAGATGGCATCAAAAGTGAAAAACTAAATGATCATAGAGGCTATTGGCGACTTTGTATGAGTCTAATATGTGTGAGCATGCGCCAAATCAACCCAAATAAAGCATCAAGGAGAAAACCAAAATAATGCTTCCAAACGATAAAAACAACGCATGATTTTTTCAAATGCTCATTAAGCAATCTCAGTTATTTGAGACAAGTCATGCTACAGCAAAACCACTAAGCATACTATCAAAAAGACATCAAGCATGACATGCAAAAGCCTAGGCCGCAGTCTACACAAGCTCCTTCTTGTACCACTTTTTTGCATAAAGCTTTTTCTCTTTTCCAACACCATTTGAAATTTTTAGAGACACCTCTTTTGATGAAAACCAATAAAGATCAGAGGCCAAATACACCTTGATGCAAAGATAAAACAAGATCTGAACAAAAATCAAGGTGAAAAATGCAAGCTAAATGCAGTAGCAGAAAAAGAGAACACTCGTTGAAACGATAAGAGTGAAAAACAGAGTGTTCTTGGCAAATGAAAACGAGTTCATCTCCTCCAAAAGAAACATGATGTGATCTAACCATTTATTGCAGCAAACAAAGCTAAAGAAAACTAAAAACAAAAGCAACTGACGCTCCAAGAAAAATGCATAGTGCATGAAGCAATAAAAATATAGTGTCTTGAAAGGTGACCTGATTTTTGCCGATGAAGAAGGGGTGCCTCGGGGGCATCCCCAAGCTTTGACGCTTGTACTTCTTGGATATTTCTTGGGGTGATGCATGGGCATCCCCAAGCTTGAGATTTTGCCCATTCTTCATCTCATCTCATCATTCTCCAATCCCTACACTTGAAAACTTCCTTCATACAAAACTAAACACAATTCTATTAGCAACATTAGTGTAAGCATAACATTGAATCAACCCTTTTTGCTTCAGGTTTCAACTCAAAACCACCACATATATAGCAAATACTACTGTAGCAACTTTCCCAAAAGTTCCGTGATCAAAAGAACTCAAAAGAAAGCAATAAAGTGGCAAACACAAATATTGGCAGAAATCTGTCAAAACTGAACAACTGACAAAGGTCGAATTTTTGAGGGGTTTTCTGTTGCTCAAATCAAAAAGTGTTCAACTAATGAAAGTTTGGATATAACCTAGGGCATATGCACAAGAAATCGCAGGTCCAAAAGATATACAGAGAATTTATACGAATGTTTACGGTGCAGCACCGAAAACAGTTTCAGCACAGCAACGTCCCCAAATCTTTACCTCACTCAAATTAGAGGCTTCTCTTGGCACAACAACGAAATAAAAAGGATAAGGAATAGTTATTACAGTAGTAATAACTTCCAAGACTCAAATAAAAGAAAAATTACTGAAAATAAACAATGGGTTATCTCCCAAGAGTGCTTTTCTTTAACGCCTTTGAGCTAGGCGCAGTAATTTGCAAAGATGCTCATGTGGGCGCCATATAAGAGCTTGAAGCAAAGGTGCCATATAGGAACTTAAAGCAATAGAGAGCATCAAAAAGCAAGTATGAAACACATTTAAATCTAAACCACTTCCTATGCATAGGAATCTTGTAAGAAAATAAATCAACGAGGCACATAGTAGCAAGCATGGGTAGATAAAACAAGTGCCACTTCAAGATTTGCAACATAAAGAGGGGAAACTTAATATTGTTGAGATCCATCAAACCATGTTCCCCTCTCTCATAATAACTTTCAGTAGCATCATTAATAGAACTAACAATATAACTATCACATAAAGCATCCCTATCATGAGCCACATGCATAAAAGAATTAATACTCACCACAGGAACAATAGTAGTAGGAGCAAATTCAATAGAATAATTATTCTCATCACCATAATCATCATAAATAGGAGGCATATTGTAATCATAACTAATTTTATCCTCAATAGTAGGTGAACTGAAATATTATACCCATCATCATAACCATTATAAACTAGAGGTTTGGTATCATCACAAGCTAGAGAGCAACTATTTCGCAAAGCATATTCTTCAAACATATCATCATAGGAAGGAACATCACATATGGGAGATAAAATATCATCAGAGCAAACTTTCTCCACTAAAGCTGGGGAACTAAAAATATCATGCTTAACAAAACCAGCTTTCCCAAGCTTAAACTTTTCTATAGCATTAGTAATAACAGTGTTCAAAACATTCATACTAACAACACTATTAGCATGCAAATTAAGCTCCAAAGGTTTTTCAATTTTCTCTTCAAATCTAAAATCAGGAAAAAGACTAAAGAACTCTTTGTTTTCCATTAAGCCTAACTAGTGAAAATAAAAACAAGAAACAAAAAGATGTAATTGCAGAATCTAAAGGAAATAACTCCGAGCACTCACACAGGAGGATGCGAGTACCTTTTACCTTACCTCCCCGGCAAGGGCGCCAGAAAAGAGCTTGATGCCTACACACGCTTCTGTTCTTGTAGACAGTGTTGGGCCTCCAAGTGCAGAGGTTTGTAGAGCAGCAGCAAGTTTCCCTTAAGTGGATCACCCAAGGTTTATCGAACTCAGGGAGGAAGAGGTCAAAGCTATCCCTCTCAAGGAACCCTGCAATTACGATACAGAAAGTCTCTTGTGTCCCCAACACACCCAATACACTTGTCAGATGTATAGGTGCACTAGTTCGGCGAAGAGATAGTGAAATACAAGTGGTATAGATGATTATAAGTAGCAAGTGTGATATGAAATAAATATCGCTGCGAGCAAACATATAACAAAACAGTAAGTAAACGGTGTGCAATGCTTGGAAACAAGGCCTAGGGATAATACTTTCACTGGTGGACACACTCCCAACAATATAACATGATTGAACAAATAAACAACTTCTCTTCACTATGGTACTCTGAATTACTCTCCTATTGAACAACACTAATCATTGCGTAGTGGCTACAGAAGCACCCCTTAAAGTTCATCAAGTACTTGACAAACACCACTCATAGAGATATCCAAATCAAATCACAACTCAAGATAGATATTATTGCAACTTAGACCAAGTACTAACACGGTGCACACACTGTCAACATTACACCATGAAAGGAGGAATAGATCACTTCAATACTATCATAGCGATAATTATTCTCATAATCCATAAAAGATCACAATCGTAGCCTAGACCAAGTACCACCACGATGCACGCACTATCACCGTTACACCATGGCAGGAGGAATAGATTACTTTAATAACACCACTAGAGTACACATAATATCAGAATAATAACATCTACTTGTTCAACATGATACAAAGCTCACGATCACATAAAGATCACATCATGGGAGAGGGTGGTGAACCACATAGCTACCGGTAGAGCCCTCAGCCCCGGGGATGAACTACTCCCTCCTCATCATAGGAGACAGCAAGGTTGATGGAGATGGCGGTGAGGTCGATGGAGACGGTAGAGACGGCGATGGAGACCGATGGAGATGGCTCCGGGGGCACTTCCCCGTCCCGGCAGGGTGCCGGAACAGAGACTTCTGTCCCCCGAAATTTGGCTTCGACGGCGGCGGCGCTGCGGAACTGTTCTGGAAATTTCGCCGACTCCTTTAGGGTTTTCCGTCCCGAGGCTTTATATAGGCGAAGGGGCGTCGTCAGAGGGCAGCCAGGGGCTCCTCACACCAGGGTGGCACGGCCAGGGCTTGGGCCACGCCACCTATGTGTGAGGGCGGCCTCTGGCCCCTCTCCGGCTCTCTTTCGGTCTTCGGGAAGCTTCCAGAAAAATAAGACTTCTGGAACTTGTTTCGTCTAATTCCGAGAATATTTCCTGTGTAGCTTTTCTAAAACACAAAAACAACAGAAAACAGGGAACTGGCACTGTGGCATCTTGTCAATAGGTTAGTTTCGGAAATCGCATAAAAACGCCACGAAGTGTAACAAAACACAAGGCAAATGGTGTAAAAACAAGCATGGAGCATCAAAAATTATGGATACGTTGGAGACGTATCACAAGACAAGTATGTGTTGTTTTGTGACAACTAGAGTGTCATTCACCTAAGCAAGAATGCAAGTTTTCATTCAAGGTCTAAGCATATTGAGGTACGCTACTATTGGATTCAAAACGTGCTAAATTCCAAACAATTGCAACTTGAGAAGGTGCACGCAAATGACAATGAGGCTGATATGTTGACCAAGGTGGTAACAAGAGCAAAGCTCGATGTATGTCGTCGGCTCACCGGCATGACCGCTGGTAGGCATTGATACCCTCCATGATGTCGAGACGGGGAGTTTGTTGGGACATGTCCCTCCACATGGAGGTGTGTTGGCAGCCCAAGATCAGCCCAAGAAGTCCAACACATATCAATCGTTGATCGAGGTTCGCATCTAACGGCTGAGGTGCTTCCTTGAGGAGGTATAAGAAGAAAACCCTAGCCATCCTTGGTGGCTGTGTGTGAGAGAGCAAGAGCAAGCAAGCCAAGAATGTGGCTGCTGCTGTGAGAGGGTCAGAGACCACACTAGTGAAGGAATTATGCCCTGGAGGAAAAAAATAATATTGTACTTATTTGTATATTCCGTCAAGTTCATAGTAGTTTAATGCTATGCTAAAACTATGTCAATCGGAAACATTGACATAGGTGTAGTATTAAATGATTAGGAGTCCCCGGAAAAATCCCTGTCTACTGGTTCATTGATCAACTACTGATTAAAGTTTCCCAATCATGGTGCATTACAGCCGATTGACGATGAGATCATGCCACTTGTTGATAGTGCCATGATGGACATTACCCACAGAATCATTTGCAACAAGATCATGTCATGATGTTCACGTTGCAAGATGATAAGTGTCGCAGCTTAGTCCTTAGACCCTAAGGTTATTACATAATCGCTACTTTTGGAGGAAACTCTAATTGCATCAACCGTCTTCACATAACTAGTTGATTGAAAAGGTGTCTCTTGGGTTCTCCAAAGGGGTAGGTTGAGGAGTATAGCCAAGAGCGGGATTGGCTTGTCTGCATGACATATATGATACTCTGGGCCCACTCGGTGAGAAAACATCAATGCTGCGCAGCATGTGACTAGGTCACGGAGATGTACTATCATGGACGAGTTGAACAGCATTGCCGGTAATAAGATCTAACCAGCTATTGGTGAATACCAACGATCAGATCTTACGCAATACTAGTATCAGTGAAGCAAAGGGAATAGCTTATTGACATTTACGGTTCAACGACTGAAAGACCTTCGTAGAATGCACATGGTTCTTCACGGATTTCCATGATCCGACTGAAGGTCATTTACCGGAGAAGAGTTCTCAGTAATGTCTGTCGCGTTCTCGAACCATCGGGTAACACTCTTAAGGGATCATGATGCTAGAGACGTTTTGGTATTATCCGAAAACATTGTGTGATTATATATGAGAGAGGGGAATAGTTCCAACTAAGTCCAAAATAGTTTCGGTGGAGTCCGAAATGGTTTTGGTGAAATCTGAAATAGTTTCGGTGGAGTCCGGAATGGTTCCGATGGAGTTCGGAAGTGTTTCAGAGTAGTGGGGAATTAACTACGAGTTAATTAATATTAACTATATGAATTAATATTGATTAAATAATTAATAAAATATTATTTCACTAAATGGGCTGATTTAATGAAAGAAGCCCATTAGGGAAATAAGAGAAAAAGGGGGGGGCACCCCAAACCCTGGCCTAGGCCGGCTAGGGTTAGGGTTTGCCTGGCCAGCCGGCCCTGGCCGCCGCCCTCCTCCTCCTTGGCCGCCGCCCTAGGTGCCTTGGGGGAGGGGTAAGGTGCACCCCCTCCCCACTATATAAAGGGGGGGGGTCCCAGGAGGAGAGAAGACACAGAATTCCACGAGCCCTCCCACCTCCCTGGTGCGCCGACCATCTCCTAGTCCGCTGCCCCTTGCCTCTCTCTCCAGCATGGTGAGACGAGAATCACCACCGTGACACGCCGTCGTGTTGCAGAGTTTCCGGATCCCTGTTCCAAAGCCTCTAATTCCGCATCTCGCCTAGAAACAGGGTTCCGGGAGTCATCATGGTCGCTGTACGCGTGTGTGAGTACGCGGAGGTGCCGCTCGTGCGGTGTTGGAATCATAAATTTTTTTGTTATCTGCATTGAACCCCAACAACTAGGACACCACAACCAAGTGAGAAGAGGGGAAGAAGAACAAGAAGAGGTGAATCTGTCCAGATTTCTGAGATCTGACCGGTCTGTCTTCAAACTGGTGGTTGGAGGCTCAAATATGCTTGGATTGGCTCCAAACTTGGTGAGATTGTTCCTTACTTCGAGGACTTCGATCCGGTTACACAATTTGGGATTTCAGCACATATCAGTTTTGGAAGACGAACAATTTGGGTAGGCAAACTATGTCCGACTGAGCTGATTTTTTGTCAGTGTGTTGGAAACACATATGTATACTCGTCTACCAAGTTTCATGCTGTTTGGATCTGTGGTTTAAGAGTAGTTTGCTGATTGCTGAAGAGGACAGAAACTCTGATATCTCTGCTTTGTTGTATCTTACCTCTTGTGGTTGTTGTTGTAGTTGTCGGTGGGCAACATGGAGGAGTGTGTTGTAATCTCTAGAAGTTCTAGAGAGACTATGTACCAAGGTTGCTCATACTGAAGCTCTCGTGGACCGGTTGGTCCACACGTGGTTTTTCCTCCTCACCCTGAGGAGGTTCTCCACATAAATCCTTATGTCACTTGTGCATTGTGCTTGTGTTTATATTTCTGCTGCATATATTTTGGTTGAAACTATCCTCAAGTTTATTCACATAATCAAGTTGTGGTGTGTCCGGTTTGTGTGTTCGGTTTGTGCGTCACGCCCGATATACCTTAACACTACAACCAAGCCCTAACTACAACAAGTGTTTTTCTTTGCTCCCAAGTGTGCCAGTATTGGCATCAGCACCAAAGTGAACTAAAAAACTCACATTTATCACTACACAACTTCTAGTAGTTTCAAGGAAGTGCATATATTAACTCTAATTAAGCACAATAACATGACCTTATCATGTTCAAATTTATAAGTAAACTCTATGCGGCTAACAGTGCGCTAAGCCAGCAACACCAGATCTTGACCAGCTAGTGATGTGATGAAAAGATCCAACACAAAAACAAAAATGTGAATACGCCATTTAGAATGAAGATGCATGAACCCTGATTTTAAGCTCGAGTTAGCACCTAAGAACCACAAAATTACAATGATCCATGGAAAATAATGAGAAACAATGACTCCTTGTTCTATGCCTAATTTTAATAGCTTGTCCACAAGAGTAAGTAATTAACCACATAAACTCTATCTAGAATGGAATAGAGACTGATTTCCCCTATAAACAGTTTGGTACTCACCATTGATTCACCATATACTCAGTTAAGTCTAAAAGTCTTAGAGAGGAAGCATTTTAGTAGCCCAAATTGATAGCAGCAACAACAATCTTAAGCCAAGAACAAGATCCAGACAATAACAAAGCCAAGAACCCTAATCCTCGCCACGAGAGAATCCTAATCCTGCTCATCTGGTAGTACACGTGGAAAGAAGGCGGTGAGGTGGTGCTTACAAACGATTTCATCTTGCCGGAGAAGAGGGGCGATGAGAGGAGGTCGCTGGCGGCAGCGTCAGCTTCCGGGACGAAGATGAGGCGGCAACATCTACGACAACTTTGGCGGCGGTGTCAGTGACGATGTCAGCTTTGGGGCATCACGGCGTTGTCATCTTCGGGCGTCGCGGCAGCGTCGGCCCTGCACCGCCAGCAACAAAGACGTGAGGGAGGTGAGGTGTCTGGCTTCCACCCCAACCCGACGAGTCTAGGAGGGTTTTCTTGGGCCTTTCCCTGGCAAAATGGGCCCATCGAAAGCCTACGAGTGTTTTAACTTGTCTTAGTCTGGCCCGGATATTATACCCCAAAACTGGCCCAAAATTGAGAAAAAAACACTTACTCCGAACGAGCCATAATGAGTTTTTACCCGGTGGGTACGCGGGTAATGGTCAAGGTTTTTAGTATCGGGATACTAGGTAGTATCGTTTTCTTGTCAGCAATATCATATTGTAGTATCACGATACTATGAGATTTTTATTTTTAATAATTATATGTATATATTGATAATATACCTCAAGAATACATATAAATTTAATTTTTTAATTGAATTTTAAGGATATTATATGTCTTTATCAAGACTGATCATGGAAATGGTGCATTTATATAATATAAATATGGACCAACTCATCTAATGCATAATACAAACATAGCAAAATAGGAACCCACAAAACAAAAGACCGGGTTTATAAAAATTAATACATACAACTGGCTAGCGGACTGCTTTCTTGCATATATAAAGTCTTTTTTATACCCATCTTAGCTAAACTAATGGACGATTGTATTATTTAAATACTTATGTAGCCTTGAGACTACAAAACCACTTTTAATCTTGAGCTTGTCACACCGTCGTGTCCTTATTTTTTTAGCATAGGCGTGTGATCTTATGGTATCATTTTTTATCGGGATATTAAAGATATCACGATACGTATTGTGATATGAGTGAGATACTACTAAATTAAAATACTATCATGTTACGTATCATTTAGCCACAGTAATCTTTTATATCTATATAAGAGACCCCCACTACCTGATTTTCCTAGATTCTGGTGAGGCCACGTCATCCATTTACCCAACACCCTGTGCGTGTCATCGGTCATCCTACGTACGTTATTTACGTTAGCAACGTGCGGGGCACACCGTCACAAACCATCCAGCCCGTTACTTCAGCCCCACACTAAATGCAGCCCATTACTCCGTCTTCTTCCTTAACATCAACCCAGGTCAACAGAACAACAGTCTACATCCACCCGACTGTGGCCATTGCCGCCTCCTCTTCCCCGTCAAATTCCCAAGCGCACTCTCTTTACTCGCCCACTATCTCCGTGAGGAAGAAGAAACGGAGGCATACGAGGAGTTCGTGCAAATTTCACCTATTTAAACTCCGAGCTCTACCGCGAGTCCTCGACCTGCTTGCAATATCTTCCAGTACAAGGTGTGCGTCTTCAATCTTCTGCTCTTCCTCCCCTCATCTGAAAATATTTGATGCTAAGCTAAATTTCCATCGGGTATTGGTGCATATATGATCTAATTTCTTCTATTGTTTCTTTTTCTGATTTCGTTCTTTATAGATCTGGACTCAGGCAACATCAAAGATCGGCACTGCCGCCCATCGATGCCTCCCTGCCGCCGGAGCCATCCTCTTAATCTCTGCAGCTTAGGCTAGACGTGTGAAGCAGCCTCCTAGCTAGCATCCAGCGCGATAACCCCTCGCACAACACCATCTGCTGCCACGGCCCTCCTCTTTGATTTGGGTGTTCATTTTCCTAGGCGGCCCTTCCTTAATCCATGAACCATGATACGAGTGTATGCTACGCTAGGTACCCACTAGTAGAAAAATGGGCATCGGTCTAAGCCTTTAGTACTGGTTCCCGTATGAACCGGTACTAAAGGGTGCATTAGTACTGGTTCATTTGCCCAGCCGGCCGAGCAACATCAATACCGGTTCGTTGAGGGCCTTTTGTACCGGTTCATACTACGAACCGGTACGAAAGGGGTTTAGTCCAATTTTGAGGCGGAGGTGGGGCCAGAGCTGAACCTTTAGTACCGGTTCATCTGAAGAACCGGTACTAAAGGGCCCCTGCCCTATTTCTTCAGCCCGATCCCTGCATCTCATTTTCCCTTCTCCTTCTCCTCTCTCACATTTCCAAATATTTTGCACCTCTCACACTCCAATAAATCTTCATTTTTATCCACCATTTTATCAAGATTGACGGCACCCATCTATCTAAGGGTTAGCAATATCATCATTTCTTCCGGCGTTCCTAATTTAGCTCATTTCTTTGCTAGTTTAACTCGTATTATTTTTCTAGTGCTAGCAAGGTGTTTGATGAAATGCCTAAGTTAGGGATTTCATTCTTTTTGTATGCAATTGAGCTCAAATTAAAGTATGATTTGTAGGTTTTAGTATCGTCCCCGTCCTCACCGCCGTCGATCGCCAGCGTCTTCCCCTAGCCGGCACTGTACCACTTCGGTGAGCCTCTTTTTTTAAATAAAAAAACTTAGTTTTATGTGATGAACTTGAATATTAATTAAGTTGGTCACTCATATATCCATGATGCTGTGTAATTAATGATTTTTGATATACTTATATAATGCAGATGAATCGACAATGGATGTACGGTGACCGATGCCATCCCGACTTCATTACTGGCATGCATTATTTTCTCAACGTGGCGGAGGCAAACAGGCGGTCGAATGGTTTCATTTATTGTCCATGTAGTTCCTATAGGAATACGAAGGATTACTCTACCTCAAAGACCCTTCACTTCCACCTGCTTGAGAATGGTTTCATGCCCGGCTATAATTGTTGGACCAAGCACGGAGAAAGAGGGGTTATAATGGAAGGCAACGAAGAAGAAGAGGATAGTGACAACTATCCTATGTTCACTGAAGACGGTGATAGTAGTATGGGGGAAGACGAAGCTGAAGAAGAGCCCATTTTTGATGAGCCCATTTTTGATGACCCCGATGACGATTTGGGTCGGGCCATTCTTGATGCGAAGATAAACTGCGGAAGTGAAAAGGAGAGGTTGAAGTTGGAGAAAATGTTAGAGGATCACAACAAACTGTTGTACCCAAATTGCGAAGATGGCCAGAAAAAACTGGGTACCACACTGGAATTGCTGCAATGGAAGGCAGAGAATGGTACTTCTGACAAGGGATTTGAAAAGTTGCTGAAAATAATAAAGAAGATGCTTCCAGGGGAGAACGTATTGCCCTCTAGTACGTACGAAGCAAAGAAGGTTGTCTGCCCTCTAGGATTAGAGGTGCAGAAGATACATGCATGCATCAATGACTGCATCCTCTACCGCGGGGAGTACGAGAATTTGAATGCATGCCCGGTATATGGTGCATTGAGGTATAAGATTAGGCGAGATGACCCTGGCGATGTTGAGGGCGAGTCCACCCACAGGAAGAAGGTTCCTGCGAAGGTGATGTGGTATGCTCCTATAATACCACGGTTGAAACGTTTGTTCCAAAACAAAGAGCATGCCAAGTTGTTGCGATGGCACAAAGAGGACCGTAAGAAAGATGTGATGCTGAGACACCCCGCTGACGGATCGCAGTGGAAAAAATCGATAGAAAGTACAAGTCATTTTCAGATGACGCAAGGAACTTAAGATTTGGTCTAAGTACAGATGGCTTTAATCCTTTCGGGGAGCAGAGCTCCAGTCATAGCACCTGGCCAGTGACTCTATGTATCTATAACCGTCCTCCTTGGTTGTGCATGAAGCGGAAGTTTATTATGATGCCAGTGCTCATCCAAGGCCCGAGGCAACCCGGCAACGATATTGATGTGTACCTGAGGCCATTGGTTGAAGAACTTTTACAGTTGTGGCGTAAAGAAGGTGTACCTATTTGGGATGAGCACAAACAAAAGGAATTTAACCTACGAGCGTTGTTGTTTGTAACCATCAATGATTGGCCTGCTCTTAGTAACATTTCAGGACAATCAAACAAGGGATACAATGCATGCACACTAATGCCACAAAGAGAGGGATTGATTGTATCATGGTGCGAGTTAAGGATGAGCACTACTTCCAAGAATACTCTGTGAGCGTTGACTTCCTCGAACATTTTCAGTTATACAATCTCCGGGCCATCGACAAATCTATCATCAGTTGCTATTGTCTGTAAGTGATTTATTAATATAATTTGAGAAGTCTTTAGCTCAGCTCATTCATTGTCTGCAAATTATCCTCAATTTAATCTTTTGTGCGCTATATTATGCAGATCGAAGAAGCTCGAATGCAAAAGGGATGAAATCACGGACATTGGGTTCATTGACCCAGATACAATGTATGAAAAAACCATAGAAGATCCCATCTATAACAAGGATACACCAGAGACTTTGCTAAGGTTTTTGAAGCGACAACGTGACAAAAAGATAATACTTTGGCCTTACAACTTCAAGTAAGTGTAACTGTCTTATAACACATTCTATTTTGCTCACCATATGTTAAAATTTTAACTGATGACTTATATCTATGACACTGCATATTTAAACGTGCGCAGGTTCCACTTTATTCTTATCGTCATTAAAATGTACGATGGAGATGTTGAAGTCTTTGACTCACTAACCAAAGAGCCTATACTATACAAGTCGGCTTTTGATATGCTCAAAAGGTAATTTTAATTCTTATCGGTTTTTCGTTAATTTCCTGATATCAACAAATTAATAACTCTTTTATGCATTTTCTTTTGTCGGGCAGCGTATGGCAAACGTTCATCCAGGAAGATCCGACCGGTGGATGGAAACCGAAGCTGATATGGCGTGCGAACAAAGTAAGTAGTACTACCTAGGTCCACACACCTTTATCATACTTGATTATTATTTGATTGAATTATATTCTTGTACAGAAATGCGCGAAACAACCTGAGGGGACTAATCTATGTGGATACTATGTTTACGAGAACATCCATAAGATTGTCAGCGAGAGAACGAATAATCAAAGGAATAGAGAGGTATGAAAACAATATTCACAAATTTATTTTGTTACCATAACTTGTGCTAAGTTTCAGTCATAATTGTTTGATTGTGATTTGATATATATATATATATATATATATATATATATATATATATACATAGCTCATGTATTCATTTGAATCTCATTCTTTTACAGTTGGCAAGAAAGCGTGACAGACTCCCAATCGAGCACCGCTTCAAAGCAATTGGCGAGGAATTGGCGGGATTTTTTCTTCGGGACGTCATACCTAACTTCGCAGAGTACCACTATGAATGAAGATCTACATGTAATATATAGTTTGACTCGGAGAGTACCACTATGCTACATGTAATAGATAGTATGCCTCGGAGAGTACCACTATGCATGAAGATCGATCTTCATGCATGTACTACTTAATTTGCGATCTTATGCAATTACATGTGTTATATTATATGCACCAAGTTGATATGCATTACCTTGATCTTCATGTACTCCTAAATCCAAACGCGTTTCTGGCGCATCGACGCGATCCTCGTACGATGAAATGGTCCGATACCCCTAAACCCCTCCTAAAACCCTAAACCCTGAATTCCTTTGGTACTGGTTCGTGTTACAAACCGGTACCAAAGGTCCCTAGCCCTGCTCTCTCCTGGGAGCCAACGTGGAGGCCCCTTTAATACCGGTTTGTAAGGAACCGGTACCAAAGAGGGGGGGGGGGCTTTTGTCCCGAATCTTTTGTACCGGTTTGATTTCCGGTACAAATGGCCCTCTAGAACCGGTATTGATGTCCATTTTTCGACTAGTGACCTGACCGTCATCTCTCTCCGATTTGTGGTATTCTGATAATTGATGATACGAGTACGAATCAGGGTCTCCATTGATTTTATGGACTGATTTGTGTCGACTAGCTGCACATATGGATAATGCGTAGCGGCCAGTTTTCTTTCATTGTTTCGCCATTTTGCAGTATTTGAATATGTATTTACTGTGACTGTGTTGTTCTCTTCTCTGTCTTTCCCATACTCGACCCCCTTTGTTCAGAAGGTTGCCGGCGTCTTCGTCCGTCCTCAGCCGATCCAGCAAAACGTCTATCAATCGGCACAAATGGTCGTGCTCCACGGTAAAGAACCCCTGCAGATGGTGTCAACAACATGTTCGTCTCTTTCTTTTCCCCAACCCTGCTTATCTCACACGGGAATTCATATCCCCTATTATTTCTCAACTAATGGCACCTATCTGTACAGTAGAAAATAAAGATCTGTAACTTGCTTTTTTTACTTTTTCCCTTATGCACGCTACATACGTATGGCGTTTGGGAAGAGGCACCAATACATCATGATGTGCTTCCACTTAGGGAATTAGGACAAACGGCAGTTCGTTTTTCTTATGAATTTAGCACTATGCTACTGTACATTTTCTCTTACTGAAGATAGACAGTCAGGTGCTCACTGTGCCAGCCATTTGAAGAATGAAAAGAGTTCAGAATGTAATAATCTCTGATCCTTTTTATTATCATAATATACTTCTAGCTAGACGTTGCTTCGTTTAGAATTGCCATTGTTGTTCTCAGGTGGTACATATTTTCTTTTGTTTTGCATAGGCTCTGTATGTATGTGCCGAGTGCATTATCAGCTTCTAGATAGATCAAGGTAGCAAGATTAAATTATATTGTTGCTGATTTGGCTCTCTGCAAGCCATGCATGCTATTCTAAAAATAGAATTGAGGGCCATTTTAATGGTGATATAAAATAAAATATATTTAAATTTCATATTAGAGCATCCTAGAGCTCAAAATATACATATCCATTACAAAGTTATCAATATGATTTCACGCAGCAACGCGCGGCTAGTATCATATAATCGTAAGATACAACCATCCTGCATCTATTCCTGTGCACCCCCAAATCCCCCGCTCCACCACCTCCACCGCTGCCCACCCCCGATCCACCACCGCGGCGGCGCTCCTGACCAGCGCCTAGTTCACGCCCTGGAAGAACGGGTGCTGCCTGACCTCCGCCGCGCCGCGCCGCGCCCGAACGCGAGCCCCTGGCGAGGTCCCTCGCGGCGGCGCTGAAGGCCGGCGCGACCGGAAACCGCAACGAGGCGTTTGGGAACTGCCGCGCGTCCAAGAACCGCAGCACGTCCGGGGACAAATCTAAGAAAAAAATTACACTTTTCAAGCGCAACCGAGAAATCGTTCCTAGCCGGGGTTTGAGCACCGGGTTGGGGAAGGGAAACTTCACGAGCGGTCCATCTGGATGGAAGCGGTCGTGCGGAAGGTGCAGCAGCGGGTGAGGAAGGCGCGGGAGGAGATGGAGCGCTGGGACGACCTCAACGCCCACCTCCTCGCCCAGTTCTCTGCCGCCGCCACCATCATCGCCCGCCTTCCGGTAACTTTATTCTCCTTGCATCCTTCCTTGCTCTTATCTATCTATCTATTTTCTGCTTGTATGTAGCAGCTTCACTACTGTGTCTCACATGATCAATTCCGCAGCCGTATCGGGGATTGTGAAATCTAGTAGTAATTGTTCTGCACAGTTCACCTTTAGGGCGCTTACAGTATCAAATTCTCTCTTCTTCAGTTAAAAATAATAATACCGAGATTTAAGCAATAGTGATCCCTCATACTGCTGCTAATCTTCCCTTAAGTGACTAGTAGTTGTATTGTGATGTTGTGGATTCTTCAACTCTCCGGAGGAATTAAAATCTCACTCTATGTCATGTGCTGTTCTGCTAACAAGGTACTTGGAGATGCTAAAAATTATGGTGTCCTGCGGTGTGTGCCCAACTTCAAGGAGGACCTCTTGGGGAAGCAGATGGAGAGCCTAGAGCTCATCTTTGCTTCGATGAAGACGACGCTGTAAGCTATTCTTGCAACCAATTTTTGTTCTGCTGTGACTCTTCAAGCATGTGGTAAGAGATTATTCCGAGTTAATGCGGCTGACAATGTTGCTGCGCTTTTTCAGGGAGGAGTTCAGTGGCCTTGCCAAAGGTTTCAGCAAGGCGCTGCGTGATACTAAGCAGATGGTGAGAGGCGGATCGGCACTCACAGCGAAACAGTTGCAGTTACAAGTGGGAATCTTGCCAACTATTGAGTACTGCTTGGATGGACTACAAAAACTGTCTGACATGCACCAGGCCGAGTAAGAACCAAATGAAATTCCTTGACTGAACCTGATGTTTTATTTGGATATTCTCAAACTTTCTTATTATGAACTACTAATATGAAGCTTAACTCACTTGGACATTTTGCTTTTGTAAACTTGCCGTTTCACAGACTTCAGGCTGGGAATGGTGACAAACTCGCACCGAACCCAAACCAATCCAGCAAAGAGTCAGCCAATTCCCCAACCCTCTAATCACATTCTAAAACCCAAATCGCATGTACTATGCCCCCAAACTGCACTAACACATGTCATTTTTGCGGTTTGAAACATCTGTCAGTTCATTCCCAACCCATGGATGCTCACCTTCAGAGGGTGGGGAAGAAGCCGCTGGTGGAGAAGGACTGTTGGCCTGGCGGGTGGTGGAGAACAGAGATCAACAAAGTTGTGGACGATTCTGACCAACACAGCACTACAGGAGGAGGAGGGTTGACCAAGATGAGCACTGTTGTTGCAGGCCTCCAGGGGAGGAAGTCAGTGAAGGCGTGAGGGACCGATGTCAATAAGAGTAGAGAAGCAGTGTCCGCAGTGGTGCAGGGGTGTCGTGGTGCATCATGGCGGCGACAGCGGCGATGCAACGCCTTGGAACCCTAGAGAATTGGGTGACAGGAGTACAGTTTGGGGTGCTTCTGTTCGTGAGGATGAGGACAACGTGCGGCATGGGTTGGATCCACGGGCTCAACCTGTGGGTTAGAGCGGTTTCCATTTTTGCTGGTTGGAACCACACCGCACCACAAATTAGATTGACCCAGACCATACCGAAGTCCACAATACCCCATTTGAACCCGTCTGAAAAAACCCTGCACCATTAAACCCACATGAACCTGCCGCGATCCCAGCCTGACACAGACTGGCCACCGAACTTTTAAAGTGTTTTCCAGTCACAATTGCCGTCATCTCTTATAACAATTTGTTTTTGCTGTCGTCATGCGCTAAGATGCCACATGCTTTCTTTTCTGGCGATACATTGTGATATGCATATTAGTGTTTTTCATAGCAGAAGCTACTCCTTTTTATGTTTGTCTGCATTATATTGTCAGGTATGCGGTAAAATCATCTATCATCTCTTTGTTGACATGGAAGAGCAGGTAAGTGTGTATACTCTGACCACTACATTCTCTTACCAGCTTCTTAGATTTATTCCTGAAATTCTTTATCTATGTTACTTTACCCACGACTAATCAATGCCCACCTCTCCCTCCCTTAAAATTAGCAGCTGGCCACATCTCAGTTCATGCACTCATCTTTCTTCATTGTCTTCTGATGCTCTTTCCTTTGCAGTTCAAGTGAACTTGCTGCAATGCGTCAACTCATTGTAGACCAACCAAACATACCAAAAGATGAAGGTAAAGGAGTGAAACAATAGAACTGAAAATATGTTTTCTAGTAACGGTTCCACCGAATAACGTTTCTGACAATGACACCATGTTGTTCATTTTGCAGTTCAGTCTATTTTCGACATTATATTTGCAGATGAAATTTGTTAAGTGTGGGCATGTTGAAGCCCCACTGTGTTTTGATCGACCTGCCTATCCAGACAAAGCATGAAGGCGACCACACTTTCAGGTTTAAAGAGCCCAATCGCTGTAGCACCAAGAGGAAGCTGGAATTGATTTACAGATCCATCTAGCATGTAAACCTGAAAGTAGGCCCTTAGTGGGTGAAAGTAAGCCCGTTCTGTCTCTTGGTACAGTCGAAGGCTGAAATCGAAATATTTCATGCTGTAGTCTGCTGAAGGTAACTCGGGAAATAGTTGGCTAGGAGTTAGCTGGGAAGCTGTAAGAGCATTGACCCTTTGCCCTTTTGTTCTCTGTCGGACAGACGTTTTTTTGTTTTTTTTTTCGCACTTGGCAAGTGTGCAAGCTTCTCCTGTACTGTGCACCTGTAAATTATCGAAAGGAAGTGGACAATTTGTGCTGGGGTTTTCTTTCATCAAGTTCTTTCGTTTGTCCAAGAGGGAAACAAGTCTTACAAGCTGGCATCTCAAAATCTGGCATACGATAGTTGGAATAGCAGATTGATTCTTCATTCGTGAGGCAATATAAATTAACAGCTTAGTGAATGAAAATTTAATCATAAATGAGATAGTTTGCAGATCTAAAGTGCAAATCAACACTTAGTCTGCGTGGTTCGAATTATACAAATTTGGTCACATTCATCTACTTTCTTGGCATTATCGCTTGAATTATACTCTTGTTCAGATGGTGGCTTTTTTTATATATATTTCGGATCTGAATCGATTAGCGGAAGTTCATCACAGCCCTCCGCATTTTGAATTGGACGGCCCACATTGGCAGCCATTGCAAGACAGGCCAAGCGCACTTTTCCGTCGTGCGCTTGGCCCCCCACCCGGCCTCCCATTCCCCACCCAATGTCCATCGCCCGCCGATCGCCGCCGCCGACATCTCCGCGCTACTCCGGCCTCCTCGGCGCCCTCCACAGCAGCATAGCCGGAGGCCAGGCCTCCACCGCCGTCTCCCTCCTGCCCACGCTCTCCCGCGCCGGCCTGCACCCGCCCTTCCCGCTCCTCTCCTCGCTCGCCCGCCTCCTCCTGCTCCGCCGCGCCGCGCCGTCGTTCCCCACATTGGCAGCCCGCCTTCTCCTCTACATCCGCCTCGCCGGCCTCAAACACTTCGTCGCTTATTCCACCCCGCTCTCCAACCACCTCCTGTCGCTGCATCTACTCCTCGGCCGCCCGCGCGACGCCCGTCGCCTGTTCGCTAAAATGCCCAGCCCCACCCTCTACTCGTACAACGCCATGCTCACCGGGTACGCCCACCTCGCCCTTGCTGGTCCGGCAGTGGACATCTTTGTTTCCATTCCAGAACGTGACCTCACCTCCTATAACGCTACTATGCTCGCGCTTGCGAGCGGTGGCGAAATGCGGGCGGGCGTCACGTTGTACTTGGAGCTCAGGCACGCGTCTCATCCCCTTGGGTACAGCCGTGACACCTTCTCAGCACTCCTGGTTGCGTGCGCTAGCCTCATGGACGTGGAGCTTGCCAGGCAGCTTCATGCCCATGTGTCTCTGCTCGGATTCTTGTCTCATATCAACATCTCCAGTGCCCTTGTTGACGTGTACAGAAAATGTGGTCGCATTGCTGATGCACATAGGCTGTTCGACGAGATGCCTGCAAAAGACTTGCGCATGTGGAATGCAGTAGTTTGCGGCTACGCAGAGGACGGTCAGTTGACTCTTGCTCATCGGCTCTTTGATCAGATGCAAAAAAAGAGCATCCTTTCATGCAACGCTCTCATGGAGGGATATGTTCGTCATGGACAGGCAGTAGAAGCATTGAATATTTTTCAGCAATTGATCAAAGATGGGTTTTATCCAGACCAGTTCACCTTCAGTAATGCTTTGTCTGCTTGCGCAGCTATTGGTTCAATGATACGTGGTAAGCAGATTCACGGCAGGTTGCTACAAATTGGTTTTGATCCAAATGTAGGTATTCTGAGCTCACTAATTGACATGTACTCAAAGTGTGGCTATTTAGCTGGTGCTAGACAGATTTTTGATCTAGCAGGTCAGGAGAGGAGGGATACTGTGTTGTGGAATGCGATGCTATCTGCTCTTTGTCATCATGGGCTTGGACAGGATGCAATAGGATTGTTTGTTCAGATGATCCGGGAGAAACTGAAACCTGACGCTAACTCATTCTTGCTAGTTTTGACAGTTTGTTGCCATTGTGGCCTAGTCCACGAAGGAATGAATTTCTTTGAGCTGATGACTAAGAGATACAGGATTGTTCCAGGAGAAGACCATCATGCATGTATAGTGGATTTGATCAGCCGCTCACAGCGTTCATGCGATGAAGTAGTCGAGTGGATCACAAATTCTCCATTTGGTTCTAGCAAAAAAGATTTGGAAACTTTGGTTAGGAAATGCGCAATGAATGGGAACACACAGTTGATGAGTAAGGTAGAGGAGCACCTGGCTGAATTGGGCAGTCCAAAATAAACAGATGGATGCTTTTTGAAGTTTGTTTTGTGATGTTATCTCCCTCGTCGAAGAATGGTCAGGCAGACAGGGACTTGTGTTAAAAAACTTTTGTATGGTGAAAAGCTGTTTGTTCTCTTCACAGGAGGCATTCATTGAGAACAGAGACAGGACAAGCGCATCCCTGAACAAGTGCAATGTAGCAGTGACATCAGAAAGAATTGGTGCTGAATGGACCAGTGGACATGTGAACTCCACTTGGTGCGTTACCATTAAAGGAAGAGGGAACGGACATTCTGGAGCAAATAAAGACATTGCGGTTTGGCAGACCAAGTAAATACTAGTGAAGAAGCGATTTCAGAAATATTTTCAAGCAAACATCACTCTGTTATGTGACATGCCATTGGACACAAGTAGCAGGAAACTCAGCATTAATTTTTTGACCGGCCTTCTTAAGATTGCTGCATTCACTTCAATTTTGTATGTACAATATTTCATCATCCATTTTGTACCTGAATCTGTGTCCAATTTTGGAAAATGATGTACAGATACTCACATTACACCAAGAACATGTAACTGTGTGTCTGTGTCTGGGTACCAAAGCACCATGCAGTTCTATTCAAAGGATTACATGGCATAAGAAATAAAATAGATTATTGCAAATTTAGCAATAATATTTCTGCTTCTGCTGCATAAACCTTGTGTGTTCGTCTGTGTACAAACGGGTGTGACAAAGCTACTCCCTGAATAGGATTGTTGTTTTTCTTTTGTTACAGATGATACATACATTTTGTAGATATATCTCAGATATATACAGTGGAACATTTTTGGACAGGAGCGTAGATTGTTTCTGCTGTAAAATGTCACTGTATTCTACCATGTACATCAAATTGCTGTATCTGCTTGGATGTTGCAAATTGCACTTTTTTGTTTGGATGCTGCAAATTGCCCTATCTGCTTGGATGCTGCAAACTACAACATGACAGCAAAATCTTCACTTCTGTAATAGTTCGTGAAGCTATTGGTAATGCTTGACCCATACTGGCACGGAGTATACCAGAGTTCCCAGCGCAAAGGAGAGCATGAAGGTCGCTGAGGCATAAACAAAGGCCCTACCGATCTGTCCGCTGCTTCTCATGGCATAGATTTCAGCAGCAAAAGTAGACACTGTGCTCAGGCAACCGAGGAAACCAAACTGAATGCCATTAAGAACAGCTGTCGATTGCTTTGTATTCACCTACAAAAAGATCAAACCAATCAGAGATAGGCAAGGTGATTTACAGAAACTGTACAAACACATGCTTTAGCACCACACCGCTTTGGTGGTCACAGCGAGCGATGCCATGATGCCTGCAGCAAGAACATTGGCTGCAAGTGTCCCAATTGGCAGCCATTTGAGGGATCTCTGTTTGCCAATTCCCTGGCCGTTGAGCCTTGCCAAGTACCAGCGTAACCAAACACCCGGAGGTGCGACTGAGCACCCCAACCAGAGGACAGCGCCGTCAGCAAGACTGCGCACCTTTATTATGGCCAACACGATGCTTAGAACCCATAAGAAGGAAAGCAAAATCGACATAACTGCTATAAGGACATAATGTTTAGTCCTAGTGTCCACCCGCAAGTGTTCCCAGTCACATTTTCTTCCTATTGAACTATTTTCCTTGATGCATTTCACGATCCAGCTTCGTAGGCGCTCACCTGTTTCAGCACCCACCCTGATGGACTCATTGACGATGAACATGCCTGAGAAGGTTAGTTGTTATTAATCATCAAAAGAATGATATTTATCTCTTGTTTTAATCAACCATAACTGATTTTAGACTAACAACAATTCATAGAAAATGATGATGAGGTACCTAATACTATGCCAGCTATAGCATATGCCCAATGGTCTTTGGAAGACATGCTAACCACTGCCTGGTTCCACCCGCTAAAGGTGGTAAGGCTTCCCATGTACCCAGTTGTGATTCCAACAATGAGATGATCAGATATGTGCCGAATATCAGTCTTGAAGATGATCCCAAACCAGGCCATCAGGAAGGATCCTAGCTGATGCACAACATTTAGCCATTAACATGTGTAACTGTGTTACTTGAGCAGGTAGAGAATGGCACATACCATGTTCGATGGAAGATCAAGGTATAATGGACTTTGGTTTGAGGTGAGTGCAATACAGCCTGGGCCAAACAGCTTTTGGAGGCCATACCTTGTAAATACCTGTTTAGGACATCAAAAACGTAATTACCGGAAAGGATGATACAAGACAAACAGTCAGACTGAAAAATAGTACTAATGCAAATTTCCAATCTAAGAATAACCATCATAATTTGGTAATGACAACCACTCAAGTAGGAACACCATGGGCTAAAACGCCAACTGTTTTTTCAATGCATGCATGGACTAATACAAAAATTAAATAAATGTCCCCTGAACTTTCAATGATACAATCTCTCTTCACATTTATTTACACTAACACAAATTATTTAGTCATTAATATACTTAAGACAAACAACAGAAGACACTGTGTTCGAGAGTTACCCCAAAAAATCCGAAGGTAGCTAAATGGATCAAGTAAGAAGCATAATCAAGCCTTCGAGAAAGCATGTATTGTTCAACCTGCAGGCAAGCATAGGCATGTTTGTGTTAGCATCTATAGCAGAACGTATAACCTTTCAACAGTGCCAGACAGCACAATCATTTGGTTCATAATAGCAAGCAACCACTCAAGTCAAACTACAATTTTGTACCTTGGCTGATGAGCTCTCCTCCTTTGGCTGCACAGAAGATTCAGGTGCTGGCACACCTGTGCCATGTGAGCTGTAGCCATGAATTCGATTATCTCGAAGAGCACCAGCCTTATGTTGATCCAAAGCAATCGGTGCATCTTCATCGGCATTATCTTCCAACGCTAGCACTCGGTCACCACTGTCAATGACCTGAGCCAAAGCCGAGCTATCAGCATCACCTAGCAACTGGTCTGCCGACTGAAGGGAATGCCTCATTGAGTTCAGGATTGAGTCACCCATCTCGCGGGAAAGGCTGATGGATCCCCTTGAATTGAGCCTGCTGCTTCTCCTACTTAGTAGTGAACTGGACATAGCAGCCGAAGGATGACCGGTGGAATCCATAGATTCACTTCTTACATAGTCAAGACGATTTCCCTCGGAAACATTGCCCCTGGTTGAAGAGTCGTTCATCATCTTGCAAGCCTGTTTCTCCAGCTACAAGAGATGCAACAGCCCTGCCTGCCAGACAAAAAGAGAGCAAATTTTCAAAATGAATTGCCACCAATCCACGTCATATAAAATCAGCAAGCATAGGAACCAGACAATGAGCAGGACAAACAGATAGGATTTTGGGTATTATTTGTAGGCTTCAGCTGGACCAATCACATCACAACATGCCATGAAAATCTTTTAGAAAAATTACATAATCCTTTCTCTAGTCAATATCGACAAGCTCGAAACATCTTAGTAATGACCACAGAAGTTGAGAATGCTAAAAAATAAAGAATACCCTAGCTGGGTACAGAAATTTATCTTATAACTTTTTTCCTGGCACGAACACATATGGTACCGGACCAATTACTGGCCAATGATCATACACTCATAGTACACCAGCTGAAAGCAACAAGGACGAGCCAAGACAATACTAGCCAGTTAGAAGGATCAAAATCCAAAAGAAGAGCCAAACAGTGGAATCACCATCAGAAATTTGATATAAGAGCTGACCAAACCAGTGAAACGATTGGTACATACAGACATGTCGAAGAGGAACATCTTTATCGAAAAAAAAAGGAGAAGAGGAACATGTGGCTCATGCTAATTAGGCAGCTACTGGATAAACAAATGAATTTCCAGAAGTAAAGCTAGTGAAAGATGCTGGCCTTTTTTGGCACGGACACTAAACTAATTGCGAACACCAGTCTAATCCCCTGCGCCTTTAGCTGCCTAAGCGCACTCGCCGGGTCAAGAAAGGTGGGAGATCGGCAGGACCCCACGCCGCCCGCTTACCGCCGTCGCCGGTCTGTTTTTCACCGTCTCGGAAGACGCGCGCACGCTTCCGTTCATCTGACTGAACTCTCCAATCGTGCCCGAGGATTTGACCGCCCGAGAGCAGGCTACGAGGGAGGGGTGAGAGTAGAGAGCGAAGTGGGAAGACGAACCTGATTGCCGTCTGATAGTGAGAGCGGATGCCGGAGGCGGGGCGCGCGGAGAAGGCGGCGGAGGCGATGATCGTGGCCGGCCGGCGGTGTGACGAGCCGGCTCTCTCCTCCGCGCATCCCCATTTTCTGTTTTTATTTATAGAAGGAAATGGAATCACGGGAGAGCAGCCTGTGGCTGGTGGCTGAGATGGTGTGGAGGTGAACTGGCTGCGATGGACGGCCCAGATCACATCATCGAACGAACCGTTTAACTAACCCACCATTTCGGAGCGGAAGCGGGACCGAAAACTGAAAACCCTCGGCCCTCCTCTCGACCCACGGCGCGGCGGGCCCGGCGATGGCGGCGGCGGCGGCGGAGCCCGGCGGGATCGAGGGATACCTCGGCCTACGCGACGTGCGGGTCGAGATGGACCTGGGGGCGGTACGAGGCGGCGGAGAAGGAGGCTCAGGCGGGGGCGTCGCCGTCTGCTTCTGGCTCTACCTCTCCGGCCCCGCCAGGCCTTCCTCCGTGATCCTTCACCAGGTTCGACTCGATTGGACCCATCCGTTTTCCCCGTTTTAGGTGGTCGTTAGGCGTTTCGTTGCTGTGCGGATTTTGATTATTGTGAGTGCGTGCGAGGAGCGGATTCTGTCTTTTGGGGGGAGTTTATCTCTCTGCTGTAATGCGGTTCTTCTTGCGCCGTTACCTGTTAGTGTGGTTGTGCCGTGGATTCTACAATGCTAGGTAGTTAGGGAAGTTATATTATGCAGATTCATCGGCTGATTCGTGCGATTGGCAACACTTGCATTGAACTGACTGGGATACTCAATTTTGCAGGTACCTGCAGGGGTTGACAGTAAGAGACCATTTCTTGCTCTAAGCGAAGGAAATAGGCTGCTTCTCTTTCCATTGCTGGGATTGCATAAAGAAGTTCCTAGCGCTAGTTCCTATCCATGGACTGACACAACCAATGTATCGGCTGTAAATGAATGCCCTCTTGAGAAGTGGATACACATTGGATGTGAGGTATGCTGCAAACATGAATGAACGCTGTAACATGTCTTTGAGTTACTGAATATCGTTGAGTCGGTACAAATATACATTTGATGTTTTTCTGCACTTCTATTTTCTCCGATTCACCTGTGTTTGTGTTTCACACGTTCAGTTATATGCAGCATGTCGGCCGGCTCCAAATGGACATCTTCCTTTTCTGTTGACCAAAATTGCTTTATTTTAAAACCTGATTTGTAAAAACTGTGCACCTGTGTCAGGTTACTGAAAATGTCATGCGCCTTCACATTGATGGCGATCTAGTTGCCGAGACCCATCTTTGTTCGCTGTCTAGCGAGCCAGACAATCAAGAGGATGCACACCAAATTTGCTTAGTTGGAAGTGATGAGAAGGTCCAAGGCTATGCCTACGATATCAAAGTGTTATCTATGCTGGGAACAGTACACGAGCAATATGCACAGGTGATGCAACCTAGCTGATAGTATGGCATTGTTTTTCTTCTGTAAAGGTGAAAACTAACAATATTTTATCACAGAATCCACCATCTAAGTTATCTATTGACTACTCATGCTGCGATGGAATCGAGGTGGGCGATGACGGCATTTGGTGCATTGTTGGTGGGAAGGTAAACCATACTCTGTCTCATGTTAAAAACTACTTGTCCTATTTTAGATTCAACTATTTTCTTCACAAGAAGAAAATTATCTGCGTTTCTCTAAAGTTACACCTGTAATATGTGGAAGATAACCTGAGAGCTGCAGAAAATAATGCTGGATTGTATTTATTAATTCATTCTGCATCACAAAGCACATAATAAATCGAAAAGGCTGGAATGCTATCGTAATTATTGACATTGATTGTTTCAGGCTTCCTGTCGGAGGAACTTCATTATGGAAGTAGTGCTAACAAATGCTTTTGGTGAACCTGTCAACAATAATACACAGGTTCTCATTTTACCTTCTTTCCTTACATTTAGTCAGTGAGCTAGTATATTGGCATAACTTTGAAAATTTATTTGTCTTCTAGATTGTTGCTTCACTTGTCTATGCTGACAATGGAGCAGTAGTCGAGAAATCAAGGGATGATGCAGAACCTCCCCTACTGATTGCCTCTGAAGGGCTTGATTACCCAGCTAAAAGCAGGCCTCTTACAATTCTCCGTGGGCGTGCACTATTTAAGCTCAAGATATCTCAGGTGTGATTCTCCATATTGATGAATTTCTGTATTACAAATATAAATTACTTCAGTGTGATCATTTCTCTGTAGCAGCTATGTAGTAGAGGACATATCTGTACTGCAGCAGTTTTGATGCTGAAGCAGGCTGCCACACAATTGCTATAGTGTGTCATGTGTAATGCCTGCTTATGTAAAATGATTTTTGGATTTCTATCTTAAACAATCTACAAAAACCTTCTATAAATCCCAGTTTTTCAGCAGCAACGAATACCGATAAGATTTCTATTATGCCATGGGCCTATAATATTCCGTTCATCTCTCAGCATATTTAATTACTTTTGCAAAATTTAGTTGAGTTAAAGGTGTAACAAACGTTTGCTAACTTGAATGAATATATTGTGCCAAAAGTAAAAAAAGATGAAATGTCTATAGAAGGTGTTGTGTTGCCCTATATAGCCCTGGAGTTGGACATATGCTATGTACACGTGAAGCACCAGTCTACCACAGCTGTACTGTGGTATGCTGTCAGAAACACCACGTTTGTCTCAGTGAGCCTACAATTACTATTTTATGCTATAATTTTCTTGGTTAATCTTTGTCCATGACATTTGATCTGGTTGTTCCAGCTCTCTTCCAAATGTGACAATAAGCTGTTTCGCATTTATTTCTCTACACTTCACGCGCAAAAATATCCTTTCCTGGAGGCATCTTCCAAACCAGTTCGCTGTATATCTCGAGGTCGCCCCAACCGTGCAATGGGTCCTGGAAAGCGGTCAAGTTCTGCAACAGTTGATGCAATTCACTCATTTAACAAGGGCCAAGGGTTATATCGTGATGGAAAAGTGAACGCTTGCTCACAATCTCATGATCAAAGTTCAGTGGCTTGTATGCATCCGTCCAAGTTTCTCAAGGTAGAAGTTGATGGAACAGAAACCCACAAAATGGTATCCCAGGTATTCACTCTGATAGATTGCCGTACTCCTGACAGGATGCATAATTTGACTTGCATTTTACAGTTACTGGTCTGTTTGCAGAGTAAGCAGGCCAGAAAGATGGTGGTGGAAGCACCAAGTGTCACAAAAACTGACTCTACAGGATATGACTCCGACAGCATTGACGGGACAAGTTCTTGGAGTGGATCAGAGGGGGATGAAGTTGAAACCTTTTCAGATGCTATGATCTTCAGATACTGTCTAGAAGGCACATATGAGCGGTCAACATTTCTTAAAGATACAGCTTCTTGTATCAATGTGGATGACTTTGTAGCACTTGCAAATCAGGTCTCTTTGTATAGTGGTTGCTCCCATCATAGGTACTCTTATACCTTATGTTTTACAAGAAGGTTCCTCTCCCTCATCACTAACATCCATTAGCACTTTCTTTTGAAGAAACCAAATAATAATTTCAAAGCAATTGCTCAAAGAGGGTGCTGACACTTGGAGCATAATTGCAAAGAATAAGGAGCGTGCTCTCTGGTCATCTGTGGTTCCTGATATCATGGCAAAATTTATGGGCATTTCCCATTCTGCAAACAGAGGTTTGTCAGAACAGGTAGATCCATTTACTTCTCTACGAGGTTTCAATACTTGTACCCTTTTTTTTAGAGAGGGGATACATTACTTATTAGGAGGATTTTGAATTTGTCAATATCATGTGAGCAGCACATGAATAGATGTTTGATTCCATGCGTACTTATAGGATCTGGAGGTTCTAAGAGGAATTGCTGGCTGTGGTGATGATCTTGGAAGGGAAGAATTTGATAGGCTATGGTATTGGATATACCCAGTGGCTGCTTCTCTGTCAAAAGATAAAATGAACAACCTATGGGCTTGCACGACACCTGTATGGATAGAGGGACTGATTACAACGGAGGAAGCCGAGAATGCACTGAGAAGTTCCAAGGAACAGCTCAAGGAAACGGGAACATTCATTCTCAGATTCCCTACCACACGAAGCTGGCCGCATCCAGATGCTGGAAGCCTTGTTGTCAGCTACGTTGGCTCTGATAACTCAATTCATCACAGGCTTCTCTCCCTAGATTTCAGGTGCGCTCCGATCAGTAACCTCATTCCATGATGATTTATCTCATACTCAGGTTCGTCTTTGTTGTGATGTTGCTGATAACCATTGTTCTGTTTACTCGATACAGTGATGCTAGGGCTGGGAGCCTACAAGATTTGCTGCTGCAAGAGCCTGAATTACGCCAGTTAGGCAGGCAAGAACACTGAACTTAATAGACGCCATCCTCTCTGAATAGTTGAAGCTATCATTATTCTCACTCTAACTGAACTTGAATGCAGGGTTGATCGCCTTCCGACTCCCATGAGATATTAATTCAGTTTGCTATGAGAGGCAATGCAGCAAGGTGAAGCTATCTTATTGTCATAGAAGATGAATACTTCACGGTATGCATCCCAACTCCCAAAGGGAAAGGGAAGCCACAAGAGCAGTTAGCCAGTTTTGTGTTAGGTTCTTACCATGTACAGATTTGTAAATGTAGCGATTTAGCAGAAATAGATGATCCTACTGTATTTTTTTTTGGAGGAATCGTACTGTACAATTAGACATAACATAAGTCAAACTTGAAGTTTTGATTTGTTATATTTCATGCATACAAGCTGACAGTTTGGAATGCAGATTTCTTTTGCGAGTAGTTGCTGGCACTTCTTATTATCATGTCGAAGTTGCTTTTCTTGATAACATTCATGGATGTAGCACATGGTATGCGATAGCAAGAACATTGCTAAAAATGGATGTTTATGTGACGTACCAAAAGATAAATTTGACAAATCTTCATAATTTCCCCTGTTTTTTTGCAAGCAGGCATGCTATAGCAGGTGTTACATCTCTATGAAAATTAATTTTGTTCGAAACTTCAACGTAGCGGCAACCCCGCAACTAGTTGTAAATCCTATTTTCTCTTTCTGAAAGTTGTTGTGACTGAACTTGTTGATTTGAAACTCTGCTAATTCATCTTCTTTCTTCTTTTAATTTTTTTTCAATTCAGCTTCCAAAGATTAATAATTTACATGATGCATGTGCTTTATTAATCGGATTGGCGCTAGTCAAGTCGGTCCTTGCTGTGTTCCCCCTCCACCAACTTATGGTGTTGGGTATGGATAAGAAGACCGTGAAGAAGATTGGACGGATTCTTAGGAGCTTCTTTTGGGTTTGGGTGGCCAGGGCGGTAGCCAATGGCGGCCACTGCCATGTCAACTAGTTCCGGGTTTGTCGCCCGTTGCGTCTTGGAGGTTTGGGGATTCCTGACTTGGGCCGCACGACGATAAGCCTTCGGGTATGATGGCTGTGGAGGATGCGTACCGACCCTTTGTGACCCTAGCGCGGGCTTGATATGCACTTCTCTAAGGAGGAGATACAAATCTTCAACATATCCACCTTCATGGTGCTTGGGGACGACTCATCCAGCCTCTTTTGGGAGGACCCGTGGCTCGATAGGCAGTCTCTGCAGGACATAGCGTCGGACCTTTTTGCGTTGATCTTGAGACGCCCTAGGAAGCGACGAAGCGCAATACAGTGCGGGAGACGCTTTTTACGCGCAGCTGGATTACCAACATCAACTATGGATCCGGTTGCGCAATGTCCAGCTCTCGGCTGAGCCGGGCAGGTTGAAGTCTTGAGGGTCGCTTGGTCTAAGCTCTTGGAAGCTAAACTGGAAGTCATGGACGCCCCCAAGGTGAAGTTCTTCGTCTAGCTTGCTTGCCTTAACAGATGTTGGACGGGGGAGAGGCTTGCACGCGAGGGTTGCCACACCCCGTGTACTGCCCGTTGTGCGGCCAGTCGGAGGAGACTATGTCGCACATCCTAACTGGTTGCCCCTTTGCTCAGACAATATGCCATGAGGTGTTATCCTGGATCCGATCTACATCGACCCCCTGTTGCTGAAGGCAACTTCGCGAACTAGTGGATGAAGGTTGTACGATCCATCTCCCGCGCGCTTCGCAAGGGGACCTTGTCGTTGATCTTGCTCACGGAGTGGTGGATCTGAAAGCATCGCAATGCAGCTATCTTTGACAACACTCGGCCTTCTGTGACCTCCTTGCTTGACACGATCAAAGCCGAGACATGAATGTGGGCTAAGGCGGGGACCAGGGGTGGTCTCCAGCTTCTTCCCTAGGCTTTCTAGTTGGTTTATGGTGTGGTGTTCGTTTGTTCACGGACTCGTACATAATAATTCTTTTCTATCAATGCATCGAAACGCAATGCTTTTGCAATTTCGCGAAAAAAAATTAATCCAGAGCTTTCTGGTTTCAGTGTGTCTCGGGCATCAGTCTCATACTCCAAAGCCCATTGGGCTGCCACGGTTAGCGCGGCCGAAGCCCTCCAACCTCGCCGCGCCGCCGTGGCCGCCTCCAGTCCCTGCGTCCACTTCCCCAGCCAAAACCCAGGACGCCGGCGGCCTGCGCGACGCGAGGGTTTTGCCCATCCGCCCCGCCTCCGCCCGATGCCTCCACCCCGCCGCGCGCTCCTCTCCTCCCTCCTCCGCCTCCGCGCCTGCTCCTCCGTGGCCTACCACCCACCGCGGCCGCCGCCTTCCTCGCGCCGCCACCAGTTCGTCGCCGACCCCAACGCTGTCGCCACCACGGTACGAAGCGGCCTCGGCCTCGGCGTCGGAAGCAACCCCCTGGACCCGGCGCAGCTCCTCCGCGACGACCCGGTTTCCATCACCGCGTCGCTGTGGGTCTCCTCCTTCCGCGCCGCCGCCGCACCGGGCGGCGACGACGCGCCGCCGCCGCCGCCGCCGCCGTCGCTGGCGCCCTTCCTCACGCGCCTCGAGCTCTGGGTGCTCGCCTACCAGAAGGCCTACGCCGACGAGACGGGCTCCTACCTGCCCCGCTCCTCGATCCCGGCCTCCACGCTCGCCTCCCTCCTCACGCTCCGCAACGCCGTCATCGACGCCCGCTTCCGCTTCGGCAACCGCCTCACCCCCTACCTCCAATCCCCGCGCGCCGCAGCCTCCCCGGACCCCAACACCCTCTCCAAGCGCAAGCTCCGCGCCCTCCTCACCACCCCGGGCCCGGCCCCTTTCCAGGACCGCGTCGTGCAGGAGCTACTCCTGCTGCTGCTCGAGCCCGTGTACGAGGCGCGATTCTCGCCCAAGTCCTTCGCCTTCCGCCCCGGGCGATCCCCGCATGCTGCACTCCGTAGCATCCGCCGGAGCTGGGCACCCTACCTATGGTACATCAGGGGGGATCTGTCCCCGCTGCTCGACTCTCCTGATCCTGCACTCGTGGTCGGTGCGCTCATCCGTGATGTGCGTGACAAGAAAGTTGTCGATTTAGTCCGCTCGGCCCTGCTTACTCCAGAGGTGACAGCAAGGCCAGGTGACGATGATGCAAAGAAGAAGAAGAAGAGGAAGTACCAGAAAAAGAAGGTGCTGCCGGAAGGGGAGCCGAAGCCTGACCCCTACTGGTTGCAGACATTCTTTGGGTTTGCTCCGGAGGAGGCGCTGACTCAGCCGGAATGGGGGCATTGTGGGGTGCTCAGCCCGTTGCTCGCCAATGTGTGCCTGGATGAGTTTGATAAATGGATGGACGACAAGATTAAGGAGTTCTACAAGCCGTCCAAGTCGGATGTTGTGGGAGGGGAGGACGGCATCGAGCAGGGGAATACATCATGGCCGGAGTTTGTTCCCACGAGCGGGCCTGACAAAACAAGGAAGGTGGACTACATTCGCTTTGGTGGGCATTTCTTGATTGGGGTGAGGGGCCCTAGGGCCGACGCTGCGGTGATCCGAAAGCAGCTCATTGAATTTTGTGACCAGCGGTTCAGGATCAAGCTTGACAATGAGACCCTCCCAATTGAGCACATCACTAAAGGGATCATGTTCCTTGATCATGTGCTGTGTCGCCGTGTCGTGTACCCAACACTCCGTTACACAGCCACCGGAGGCAAGATCATTAGTGAGAAGGGAGTTGGTACTCTGCTCTCGGTTACAGCCAGTTTGAAGCAGTGCATCAGGCAGTTCCGGAAGCTAGAGTTCTTGAAGGGAGATCGTGAACCAGACCCACAGCCATGCTTCCGGATGTTCCATGCCACACAAGCTCACACTAACTCACAGATGAATAAGCTCTTGATGACGATGGCAGAATGGTATCGCTACGCTGATAACCGCAAAAAGGTCGTCAACTTCTGCTCTTACATTATAAGGGGATCCTTGGCAAAGTTATATGCTGCCAAGTATAAGCTGCGGTCAAGGGCAAAGGTTTATAAGATTGCATCAAGGAATCTCAGTCGACCATTGAAGGATAAGAAAGGGCAGTCACCAGAGTATACCAATTTGCTGAGAATGGGTCTTGTGGACTCAGTTGATGGACTTCAGTATACAAGGATGTCAATGGTTCCTGATCCTGACTACACACCGTTACCAAGCGGATGGCGCCCAGACCACGAGAAGTTTTTGCTGGAGTATATAAAGCTCACAGATCAACAGACACTGGAAGAGCAACGCAGTTGCATTAGAGAGGAGGGACTGATAACACCACAGGACCAAATTTCGATGCTCGTATGGAGCTACAAGAAAAATGCAGTTTTACTACCTTCTTCAAAAGAGAATGATGTCCAAGGGTCCATGGAAGATCCTGATTCAGATACAGATGAATTGAGTAACAAGGAGCTAGGGCATGGAGGCCATCAGATGAATTGAGTACCAAGCGGATGGCTACCAGACCACGAGAAGTTTTTGCTGGAGTATATAAAGCTCACAGATCAACAGACACTGGAAGAGCAACGCAGTTGCATTAGAGAGGAGGGACTTATAACACCACAGGATCACATTTCAATGCTCGCATGGAGCTACAAGAAAAATGCAGTTTTACTACCTTCTTCAAAAGAGAGTGATGTCCAAGGGTCCATGGAAGACCTTGATTCAGATACAGATGAATTGAGTAACAAGGAGCTGGGGCATGGATCCCATCAGAGTTTTCCACAACCTGCTGAAATGTCATGAGTGTCAATAATTCTGTAAAATCGCCAAGGATTAATTAACATGACAGTTGTTTGGTGCCGCTGAATTTACAAGATACCAACTTACTGGTTGACTGCAGAGACTGTGATTCAAGTCTGTAATATTGTTCTGTAGAATTTCTATCATTTTGCTGCCTGGTTCATAACTACATAGCTAGATGGTTACTACTAAAGGACATGACATATTGCGTGGTTCACCCTTCAAGATCATTTTTAATGCTCAGTGCATGGTGCAAGAACATGAACTTCAACTGTTCAACTCAGCATCACTTTGGTGCCATACGGTGCTTCTTCTGCAAGTCCAGCTGCTCATACATCCTGCATGTCTTTTCGTAAGACTTTATGAAGCCTATTTAAGTTATGTGAAATTTATTGGATACACATTCTGTCAGAGCATGCTGCTTGTCAAAATGGTCATATGTATAATCTTTTATCAAATGTGCTTGCCGAAGTTACTACTAAAGAATAAAAATCCTTAGCCTTTTGGAAGGTGTGCTCAGGTTAACTTGTATCCCTTATATAGGAAAGTAGCTCACTTGGTGCCCATTGCAGTGTTTGAGCCATAAGATAAAGGTGGAAAGCCCTTAACTGTTCACATATATTTGGAGAAATTTGCCAACAGTAGCTGCTAGTATTATTAGATGTTTCCTGAATGATTCAGAATGAACAGTATTTGACAGATTATGACTGTTAGCAACTATACTCTTGCGACTGATCTGTACTAGAATCTGTATGTTTCAGTTTATTGATTATTGTTCTATTTGTTTCCCCTTGCACACTGGTAGTGTGTAGTGCATGATCTTGAAGGAAAAACAGAGATTTAGCCTCCATTTAAGGCCAGCAGATCGCTGTTAATGTAGTACATAAATTTAGTATAGGCATCATCATTTGCATTGAGAAAACAACACAGTTTTTGACATTGTTTTCTTGTGCTGTTTATCCATGCATATATTAAAAATATATATAGTCATGATATTTTCACATGCTTATCATGCACAAGGGCTTGTTGCTATTATGTTAATAGAAAGCACTGTTCCTGTTGGGATGTAGGTAGGGTTGTTGTTAGTAGTCTCAGCATTGGAAACAACTGCAAACAACAATGCTTCATCACTATTTAGAGTAGTCTGTTACGGCTCCAACATGTTGCATCCTTCCTTTCCCCTGGCATTGATTGCAAAGATTGTTTTAGGGTTCTTGTATGTAATGCAGTCAGGAACTACATCTGGCCTTTCTTGATGTTTCAACCATGCTCTACAATATAATTGGAAGAGAGCAAGAGGGAAGAGAAGTGGAAGTCAAAGTACATGATCTTGCACAACTAATGTTCAAGTTTCGTTTTAAGGTATGTCTAGCATTCAGAATATTGTTATTCCCAACCATCTATGCTCTTCATCTTGATCAATGAGGCTTGCACTCCTTTGCATTGTGTTGCCCGCCTCCCCTTGTTCTGTGACCTTTATAAACAACAAATGTTTCATCATCTGTTCTTAGTATAAAAAAATTGCTACTATTATTGTGTGATTCTGGATATGTGATAGCTAAAGCATGTTTCTGCTAGCTCACTTTGTCTATATGTCATAGTAGGTGACTAGGTGTGGCAGCCATGTTTGAATTTTTCCTGCAGTTTCTCGTCAACTTAAAAATGTTGATGACCATTTTGTCATGGAAAATACGACTTGTTTATTAATCTCTTCTGTCGTCTTTAAATCTCAGTTACTGGAGACTGGTTCCCGCATGCCATTGTTTGTGCTTCCTGTTGCCACTTCCATTTGATTTTTCTATGGTTCTTTTTGTACCAAAGTATCCCAGTGCTGTATCAAAATCTGTCTAACATAGATCTTGTGAGTGTCTTTCAGATCTAAATGGAAGTATGGATCTCGACGCGAAGCATGGGTCCCATTGAGCACCCTGAGTTATGCCAATCATTTAGCAGCACTATCCTTCTGTCGTGCCACTGGGTATGGTAGACATCATTTTGTTTCCCACTAAAGGCCGACGAGAAGCACCTGTGAGTCCTGATCACAAGCTCGAGCCTGTTAGGTATGTCCCAATTAAGAGACCTCTTGTAGCTGTTCACCATTGTTGACCTCTTATAGCTTTTCACCATTGTTTTTGTTTAGCTCCTATAAAAGTATCTTATATAGGTCAACGAATCTGGACCTGATTTGCAGATATTACACAGCAGTGTTAAGCTGTTCATGGTAACAAAGTTCTGTGATGGACTGTGGTAACTGGTAAACTCTTAGCAGCAACGCAAACAGAAACCCGTAGGCCATTGCTAGTCAGCCCCTGGTCTGAACTGTGTCTCATTGCTAGTACTTTTGGGATCAAGACACTGTTCTGAAAGGCGGCTGCGTAGGCACCAGGTGTCACTTCCCCACCTCGCCTATCTTGATCGCCAGGCATCCTCTCAGCTCGAATAGTTGGATACTAGACGAAAGATGGCACCACCACCCGCCTAGCAACTACCATTTCATGAGCGCTAGTCATGTGCATTTTAGGTGTCGCCTATAAATAGAAGGAAAAACTTACCGCTTAAATATTTAATATTTAGAGAAGGAATTTTAGTTTGGACTGCTAGTAGTGGGACACCTAGATTGATTCTTTATAATTTTTTAGAATCAAGTTTGCAACCTAACAAAGGGGCAAGTGAAAACATCAAGATGCTGCGACGCTTTGACTAACTATACTATGACTCCTAGCAGAGCTTTCGACAGTTGGCGATCTGCTTGCTTGATCCATCTAGTGTTGTCACAGTCGAACCACCACTGATAGATTAGCTTGTAGTCCCCCTACAGTTTGGTATCTGACCATCACCGAGTAGGAATTCTGTCTTTCGGCCCCACACTTTCGCGTGTGTAGGAAGGGTGGTTCCCCTGTGTGGAAAGACGGCAATCAGCAGCTATAATATTCCTTTTCGACAAGATGCCTGCATCTTTTCATTTCAATCATGTACTTATACTTTATTATTTCGCAGTGGTCTTTAGACGAGTGATTTTCACACTTGGTAGCCTGTAAAACTGAGCGACCTCCATTTTCCAGCATTCCATCGAGCACCAACCACTAGCCATTGTTTCACAGTAGGCCCTCTCCTGCTCGATGGAAGTTTCTTTCAGCGCCCAAAAGCTGGGCACCTGGCCGTAGCGTTTGCATTTGCCCAGTGCACACTGTCTGCGCAGTTGACTTATATGCCTTTAAGAAAATAAAAGCCTAACGATATCAGCTAGTTGCTGGGCATTTCCCACTGAATTTCTTGACGGCGATGTTTCCTGGTCAGGGTGTAGAAAATACACTATGCACTTCACGCGTCTGTTTATATATCTGATTCGCACTTGTCAGAGAAAATACATAAATGTATATGACCGGGTCATCTCTTGCTTTCAGATGATGGCAAATCTTTGGTCGTCTATTTGTTTAGAGCGAATCTGCCATCGCTGTCCAGAGGCTGAAGGAAAGCAGCATTTCAACCTCATGTCATGCATAGAAACTCATGGAAGAAGGATATGATTTTAGTCCCGGTATTATTTTTGCTTGAACTTATTACCCCTTGCTGGTAGCCTGGATCTAGTTTTTTACTCCTTGCTGGTAGCCACGCCCCTTGCTGGACTGCTGGTAGTGGTATATATCATAGCACTTGAATCGACGATGTGAGGGCTAGGCTGGATGGTGTGGTTGTGCCGGGGCTATGGTAGGCGTCTCTTTTTACTGGAGTAGCAGCAGTAGTTTTGTGATGAGTATTGGGTCTAGTCATCAACAATACCGGAGCGTGCTCTACGGGCTCTTTTTGGCATCGTTTGTCCGATCAGAAAAGGCGTGGGAATTTGCACTGGCGGTCACGGAAAGACTAGAAAGAGACTCGCGCGCTTTCTGGTGTTTTGTGCTGCCTAGATGAACTTGGTAATAGTATACGGATCCCAGTAGTATACCTGGGACTGGGAGGATGGAAAGCAATTTGGTTCTTTTTGTTTGCGTTATGTGAATATGATCATGCCAGTTGGGTGTGTGTGCCGTGCGGCCAACGCGAGGCATTGATCTCTTTTTAGTCATGTTTATGCTCATCATCGCACCGCCGGCAACGCATGCGCGCGCCTTCATCATCTCACTCTCGAGGTCGATGCGTTCTCCCCCAAGCGAAAAAGCTTGATACATTCTCAAACTAATCACTGCCATCGCCAATGGCCAGAACATTGCTTTATATATTCCTTTTTAAGTAGTAATAACATATCCTTCCCCAATTGCGATCAAAATCCCATAGGAATTCGGTTTCCAAAAAAATACCTATAGGAATGGAAACCGAACCAATTCCTGTGCTCCATGCGCAGAGAATGACATCCACCGAGGAGCTAGCCAGCGACCTACGGCGCCACATGTTACACACTGACACAACCATTGCATTGCCAGGGAGAAGCTTCTTTGTCTTACTTCGAGTACTAAACAATGCCGCTGGCAGTGTACACGTTTTTCTGTCTCAGTGAATTTGAAACATGAATGTAGTATTACCACGATTTCTCGAAGCGACAGAGCAGCACCTAGACAAATGGAATGGGGGGCAGAGAGGAACAAAATTGAAGTCGCAGGTCAGAAGTCAGAGAACAAACGTTCAAACAAACCAAAAAAATGAGCTGCCCAAGTCGTCGCAATTGACACAGGCTAGCCGAGCTGAGCTGTGCAACTCTCATTCACACAAGAAATCAGAATACCATAACGAGTTGATTCGATTCTCTTTTTCTTTTCTCTATCTGAGAGTACCAACAAGCACCATCGTCGTCGCCGCCGACGAGATCGACCGGCCAAAAAAGTTAAATTTTGCGGGGCAAAGACGCTAATTTTGACGGAGAAAAGAGGAGGAGCGCGCCGGCCGGTCGGAGCGGCGTCATCGGAACCTGCCCATGTCGGCGAGCTTCCGGGAGGTGTTGCGCCCGAATGAGGCCGCGCCGCCGGCCGACACGTGCCGCCGGTGGCTCGCGTCCTGGGACGACGGGTCCTGCTGCGGCTGGCACCGCCGGCGGCCGCCGGAGCTGGGCCGGACGAGCGGGCTGAGGCACACCGCGAAGCCCGAGATCCCGTCGCCGCTGGCGCCCGATCCGCTGGGCCTCCCGCGCCGTTGGTGGCGCTGGTGGTGGTGCCTGGCCGGGGACGGGGAGGGGAGCCACCAGCTGCTGCTGCTGGTGCTGCCTCCCGGGGACCCGGGCTCCTCGTCGATCGGCCGCGGCAGCGACGCGGACGACGCGGCGTCCAGCGGCCGCCGCTTGCGTCGCACTATGGCGGACAGCCACGAGGTGGACCGCCGGGGAGGGTCGTCCTCCTTCATGCTGCTCCCCTCCCCGTCCGCCTCATGCTGACGTCCGCGGCGCCGCCCGCCGCCGAAGAGCGCTGCCAGGAAGGACCGCCGAAGATGCGCAGGCTTCTTGCGCTCGCACTCGGTGCCCCGGGGCTCGTCGTCCGTGGCGCGGGTGGAGGGGCCGACCTGCGGGGTGCTGAAGAAGAGCAGCTCGGGCCGGTGGCCGTGGTGGCGGGAAGAGGCGTACGCGCAGGCGTCGGAGCGCCGGTGCTGCTGCTGCTGCTGCTGCTGCTGCGGGGCGGCCGCGTGGGGCGAGGCGGAGCGCCCGCGCGTGGGCGAGCTGCCTCGGCTGCTGCCGCTGCTGCTGCAGCCGGCGCCGGCCCGGTCGCGCTCGGCGGCGAGCACGAGGAGGCGGTCCCGGAGGCAGGGCGCGCAGACGCCGAGCGCGTTGGCGTACGGGTGGAGCTTGCACCTCATCGATCCTCCGGCTCACCGTCCGCGCATCGCCCGGCGATAGGAGGGAGAGAGAGAGGTGGTTGGGTGTGTCGGGGGCAGATCGCGAGCTCGCTCCGCGGCGGGGGAGGAGGATCAGGGGAGCGGGGGCGGTGGTTGGTTTGGCTTCGCTGGCGCTTGGATTGTGCTGTGGCGACTGGCGAAGGCTTGGGGCGGAGAGAGGGAGCTGCAGCTTGGATTTTGCCCGGCTCGGGAGAGTGGTTGGGCGATGCCGTAATGGTGGACGGGCGGATGGATGGATTTATTCCGGGCGGGTGGGAAACGTTGCGGTAGGGCTCCGGCCGCACCCTGGTCTATTCTGTAGCTTCCAGGCACCGCGTCGGTACTGTTTCTCACCACTGTTTACCGAATCCAATCCACTCGCCCTGTACGTGTGATTTTTTTTGGTCGTAGACCTTATTTACGAGTTTCAAAAAAAAATGAAAAAGTATTCGGATGTAGCCAACTATTTATCTCACAAATGTGTAAAAAATGATATTCAGATACTTTATATTCAGGGCCTGAAAACTATAAACATGTAGATCTAAGTATGTATATTTTTAAATCTACAAATTTAATCATATTTTGTTATATTTTTGTAGCCCACAATATAATTAAATTCGTATCTTGCATCTTGCGGATTATATCATTGATTATATCAATATTTGTTTTTTTTAAAAATTAACTTAGAAATATGATTTTTATTTTTTTAAAAAAAATGAAGGAATCACTGGAGCTCGAGAGTCAAAGACAATTTCCGTAAACTACTCTAGTGTGTTAAAAAAAACCCAAAATAGAAATTAGCGCAACTCAAAAGCACATACTACTTCTTTGTTCCGTGATTCTTGATGACTACACTTCAAATTTGAACTACATCCACTTTAAGAATTATGGAAGGAAAAGAGTAGTTACTGAATGGAAAATGAAAAATACTATAGTCCGTCCAGGGAATCGGATGGCTCCATCCTTTCGGGTTGTGTCGATAGTAGCGAGTCTCCCGGCTCACGTCTTCCCTTACCTATTGTTCTTCCGTGCCACCCGTGCGCACCTCTTCCTCAAACACCAGCTAGCCTATCCTCCTACATTCTACAAACCCATCTACCTATACGAACCTCCCCTCTCCTACTCCTCCATGGGTGGCCACAAGCTGAGACACCATGGGTGAGTAGGAGTTCTAACTGGAGATGAGAAACAGGATGGATGCCCACCATGGAGATCATGAGCTTGGGGAAGGCGTGTGACTTAGGGGAATATGTCTTGGTTCGCTCGATCTAGTGACGGCGAGGCTCCAATGAGCCGGTCTTTGTCGCCGGTGAGCCACTCCGATGCTCTAGCACAAAGGAAGTTTTTATATATTTTTGAATGCTACATGGGTGTTTTTCAAATGCTGCAAATTTGTGTACATCTTTCTACGAACACACGGACAAGGTGTTGCAATGATTCTAAGTTTTGTGCAAATGTTGCTTCAATGCTACAGATGTTTACACGATCAATTACAAACGGTATCTGATTCTTGGATCCTCAGTGATAGTAAAAAGATGTACTCCAGCAATGCTGCAAGGACTTCTGATTCTTGGATCCTCAGTGATAGTAAAAAGATGTACTCCAGCAAAAGAGTCTTTCATGTTCTTGCTCCATCAGAACCTGCTCCAAAACCAATGTTATGGATTTGGAAATCTTGTGTGCTTCCCAAAATCAAAATCTTTTTTTTGGCTTCTCCTCCAAGATAGGCTGAACACCAGAGAACTATTGACAAGGAAGAAATTCCATATTCCATCGCAGCTCTGTGCCTTTTGTGATGATGCAAATATTGAGGATTTTATCCACCTGTTCTTTGCATGTGACTTCAGTCAACGTTTCTGGTGGAATCTTAACATAGAATGGAATACTGAGCTGCCTATCATGGACCTCCTTATTGATGGGAAGAGAAGACACAACATCACTTGCTTCAAGGAAATCCTTATGGCCGGATGTTGGACGCTATGGAACCAGAGGAACAGAGTCATTTTTGATGGGGATGAATGTGCTATGCAATTTTCTCTATGTTTCTTTAAAGATGTATTTGTCCTCATTAGACATAGAGCTAAAACCAGCCTGAAGGAGGGCATGTCCCGGTGGCCAGTCACCTTATGAACACCTTCTTTGTACTCTCTGTACATATTTTTATAAATGAAAAAATTTGACACAGTAAGAATTTTCCCTACTATTTGTGTGTCAAAAAAATTACAAACGGTATCCTCCCTTCATGCATACGTGTTTTGACTTTTATTCGGGGATGTTGCATACTCTTTTTTTTTTGCATATGCATTTACGAAATACTGTCATGATATTTTGGAGGTTTTTAACCCACCATGGAAAAAAAATGCGACCGCGTGTCAACCACACATCCAAGAATTAATCAAGGGCGGCTCTTTCTGCCGAAAAAAATGAAAAAAATATATATAATTTGCCAGTCCACACATAATTAAGTTTGGCAAATCTAAAAACTGGTTCGCTCGAGGATTTTTTTAACCTTTTGCTTATACAATTTTTCAAAAAGTATTGTAATCATACTAAAATATCATAAAATATTTGCTACATGGTGAAATTATGCCGCAATGATCCGATGGGCGAGATTTTATGTTTAATGAACGTCGGACAGATCGAGAAGCCAGAGTGGAGGGTGACTGATTAACCGTTCAGCACTTGCCAGGCCTCACCGGTACTGTTTCTCTCTAATGTCTACTGTTAAGGAATCCAATCCACTTCCCAGTACGTCTGATTTTATGGGTCGTAAACTACTGTACTTCCATTAGATAAAAAGAACAGCACTTTCCTTTCGGTGATAATGGAAAATAGCGAGTCCTGATTCAAAAACGCGTACAAGTACTATCGAACATCTAGTCTAGATGCACCTTCAAAAAAAGGAGCCTGGACCTTTCCCCTCGCTACAGTACCCGCAGGGGCGATTTCTGGAATCCACCGGCCGATCCACCTCAACGCCGACGATTCGCTGGGTCCCTCGTCCTCCGCCGGCCGCTCCGGCGGCGGGAGGGCGAGGGAGCCTCGTTTTCTCTTCTGTTTGTAGTGTAGGATTGTGCAGGTTCCAGCCGGCGGCGTTGGGAAGATGGCGGCGCGGTCGGAGTGGACTTTTGGAGCGGCGGCTCTCCTCTTCGGTGGTGATGCTCTGCGGGGCGTCGTCGCCGGCCGCTCGCTCGTCTCTCGGCCGCAGATCTTCGGAGATGTGGTGCGAGCTCCCCGTTGCCGGCGACCGAGTAGCGGCGGTTCCGGCCCAATTGAAGTTTCGAGCTGATGTGGTTTGCTGCTTTGATGCTACTGGCGACGCGAGGTGGAGGATCTTCGGATCTGAGGAGCGTCGACTTCCCGTCTGTATAGGGGTGCCTCCTGTTCCAAGGCCAGAGGGGAGGTGGTGCGGCGGCGCGCCGGCGCAGCGTCTTGTTCGTCGTCCTTGGTGTCGAGGTCCAGAAGGGCTTTCTTGTAATTTTCTTCTTTGTTCTGGACTGATCTGTAAGATCTGCAGTTAATCAATATCAGTTTCTTGCAAAGAACATCTAGTCTAGATATACAAAAAGTAAAAGACCAGCAAGCGACGAAAACGACCTTATACATCGGTGACCGAGAGAAATGTGAAACGGAAGATCCTGCAACTAATATGTGTGAGAATATTACATCAAGAACGTGGAAAAACACAATGATTTCGAGAAGCCAGATTGGAGGGTGACTGGTTAACCGTCTACTAGGAGCACTCCCTCCGACTTCAGTTTATAGGTCTTGTGTGTATGACTAGAGCATCAATTTGATCAAATTTTTAAAAATTTATTATGTACCATATGTCATTAGAAATTACTGAAGTTATAATTTCAAAGTGTATAATTTTTGTGGTATACAATTTATATTATATTATTGTCGCTAATATGTAGTACCTAGAAAAATTTCAGTCAAAGTTTTAAATAGCGCGTTATCTCGTCGCTAAGAGGACCCTCGTTAACGGTATGCACTTTTAGCGCTAAATAGAATCTCTTCCTAATAGCTCACTAAGTCGCGCTAAAATGCTAAATTGTGCCAAAAATTGCGCTATTTTTCAGCCAAGTCCATAAATTTTCAAATCTCAATTTTGAAAGTATAGCTGATTATGTAATACGGACTCGTTTTATGTCGACATTCAACATTTCTTTTTGGTACACTTGTGTATCGGTGAAACATTGAATTTATGGTCATATTTTTAGATGATATTAATATATGATGCGTATATTTATGAATTTCCTTATTTTTAGAAAAATATTAAATAATTTAGCATCGCTATAGTTTTCTTAGCATTCAAAAAAAAAGTCGCTGCTAAGAAGCATAGCATGCTATTTAAAACTTTGACTTCAGTATATATCCAGATACATCTATAATACAATAAGTAATATGTGTCTGAGGGATTAGTAAAATTAGCCAATATACATGTAAGACCTTTAAACCAAACCATAGTAGTATAAATAGGTAAATACATCCAGGCACATGGGTGCCAAGCACCCCAAGTAGATTTTTTTTTAAAATTAGTAATTCCTAAGAACGGTTAAAAAATTCAAATCTTTTTAGAAATCAAAGATGACCAAGTATTGTACTTATATAAAAATATTTCGTGAGAGAATTAATATCATTATAACCTAGATAAAAAGACAAAATCAAAAGGCCCATATCCATGTACTATTCATGCTATATTCGTCATAAATTTGTATTTTTTTGCCTAGGATACCATGGGAATCATTTTGAGCCCAGATATTTTTATACGAGCACAATATTTGATTATCTTTTGTTTCAAGGGGGATTAAGATTTTTTTAGCCTATAATACAAAGAATTTCTTAATGAAATTTTGCACACCTATAGTTTACATCATTCACTATGTCTAAATTTATTTTTATAAGTTTTTAAAACTTACAAATATGAGCCAAAAAACACTTTCCACCAGCAAAGTACGTCCAACAGAAGCTCCAGATATGACAAAGCCCGTTAGCAGTAGGAAATATTCATCCTTCCACTGCGAGAATGGACTAATGTGGATCGAGCTACATGTAGCATTTTATATTTATATTTATATAATTTGTATTTTAAAGTTTTAAAAAATTCTGAAACAAATTTTTTGAGGTAGACAATGTTGAATGCTACATACCGGTCAAAATCTCAATATGAAATACTTCATAATCTAGGCTACACAAAAATGGCAAAATTTAACAAAATTATATAGTGTTGAAATGTGTACTACTCACTATATAATATATCAGATTTTGTCATTTTTGTGTAGATTAGAATATAAAGTATTTTATATTGAGATTTTGACCGGTTTGTAGCATTCAACATTGGCTATCTCAAAAATTTTATTTTAAAATTTTTGAAACTTTAAAATACTAATTTTATATCCTCAAAAATAAAGAGCTACATACGTTTTTGAGTTTCCTATTCCACTGCACCGTTTTAATGTGTCCGTCCTGCACGGCTGACAGATTCAATGCTGTACTTGCAGACAAGGAAAACGAGGGGCACAGGTTTCGCACATATTATCCATCCACCCGCCGTGCTGGACGGACGGACGGGTAGGCCCTTCCATCAAGTCAAACGAACATTTCGGTGTCGGCTGTCGCTGCCCTAGAAAACGAACATTTCGGTGCGGTTTCGTCGGTTATGAGCTGTATAATGAAGAAGGAATTTCGTATGAATTTACATGAAACGTTTTGGCTTTAGTTTCTGCGGAAATTAGGTGGAATGTGTCATGTGTGGATGACCACGCTTTACGTACATAACCCACACGTTTGCATGGAACTGGACCCGGCTTTGCACGGAAGAAAACGAAACGCATAAACCAGAGACGTTTCATGAGCCGCTCAAAAGAATCGTAGGTTGGTTGGTTACACGTCGCCAACGTGTGCATACTTACACGCCGTCGACGTGCGATTAGCTGCTCGTCGCTCCGTGTCGGTGTGTGTGTGTGTGTGTCAGTGTGTCACTCCAAGCGGCCATGCCCATGGCGCTTCCTTTGTTTGATGCAGGACTCCAGATGTTTAGCTTTTTGCATTTTGGTAAACTTAGTGATAGGGCCTGATTAAGATTTCCCCCTTATCGTTAGAGGATCATCCACCCAAGCGATTCTTGCAGTCTACTACTTGTAGCTGGCTGCGTGGTTCGGACATGGTTCTTCATTTGTGGCTTGGGTTAAGGGTTACTGTGTGAGTTCCTCTTTTCTGTTTTGGACAATACACCCTATGTGTAAATGTTTATTTTTATTTTTTGCAGATCCTCTTCCCATTAACTCATCTCTAGAATGAAGAGGTTTCTCGTCCCTTAGCGCCTCCTCTCTCCTCCTTCTCCGATCATAGGTCGACGGGACTACCGCCTTTGTCCTCCAACCTCCCACAACTACAACCTCCGGTCTATTCCACCTCCAACACGTGACAACTTGGTATCAGATTCATCCTCGATCCCGGTGGCTTCCATGGCACCGCCGCTGCCCCTTCCGCAAACCCTAGAAGAGCTGGCCGCCAAGCAGCAGGAGGACCAGGACGCCGTGATCGCCACCCTCAACAGCCTCTCCGAGGAGAATCAGACCGCGAGGGATGAACGCGCCGAGGACCGCGCCACCCTCAAGAACATTGTCGAGACGCTCCAAAAGCTCCAGGGCCAGCTCGCCGATACGACGCAGCAACAACGCGCGCAAAATCCGGCCATCCTCCGACTTGAAGGGCGGGGCGCGCCTCAACTTGGTGGCCTCGGGATCCTGCCGCCGCCTGCGGCTGATGGGTTCATAGCATGGAAAACAAAAAATTTCCTACGCATGAACACAAACTAGCCAAAAAAACTCTACGAGATGGTAGCAACGGAGAACTAAGCCTCGAAGACCGGAAGTGGGGATTACGTTCCCGCACAAACGTTGTCGATGGAGACTCGACGAAGACGCACGTAGTCGACGTGGTCGTTCACTTGACGTAGTCGACGTAGTTGTTCACTTGACGATCTCAAGATCGTGTACAAGGCGCCACAACCGGCGGCGCCTCCGTACCCGGTCACACGTACGGCTTGTCGTCGTCTCCTCCACGCCCACGGTCCAGCGGGGCAGCGGAAGAGGGGATCCATCGGACACTCCACACACACTTCTCCAAGTATATGAACTATGAACTAACAATCCGGCAGAGCTTCGCTAAGCTAAGACGGATTTGGGGCAGCAACTTTGCGGGAGAGGGGAAGGATCAAGCTAGCATGAACATGGAGGAGAGAGAGGCCTTTTATAGGAGAGGAGGGGGCAGCCCCAAGAGGGGTGTGCGCAGCCCCTAGGAGAAAATCTCCTCCTCTTCATGGTGGTAACCCCCTCATCAACATGAGGTAACCCCCCATTTAATTTTGCATTACATTCATGCTAATTAAATTCATACTAATTGATTTAATAAAACATTTTTATTTCTTTAATATTTGTTAATTCATTCAATTAACAAATATTAAAAAATACCCCTTGAGTTATTTCGATATCCCGAAACAGTTTTGATGCTTTTCTGAAACAACCCTCATGTTGTCATGTAATTCGATCACAATATCGTATCCACTCAAAAACGACGGCGAACCTTAAGTGTGTCACCCTATGGTTCGTGAATAACGTGGACATGATCGAGACTCCTCTCCGATCAATAATCATCAGCGGGATCTAGAAATCCATGATGACTCCCACTTACTCAACGATGAACTAGTGATCGTGTGAACCAATAACGAACATAGTCAATTCCTTTTGTCTCGCGATATTATTACTTGTCCGAGATCTGATCATTTGGTATCAACCATACCTAGTTCGATCTCGTTCCCGACAAGTCTCTTTACTCGTTCCATGATAAAGCATTCCCGTGACCTAGTCACATGCTTGCAAGCGATTTCAATGCAGTATCACCGAGAAGGGCCCAGAGAATATCTTCCCATCATCGGGTCAGACAAATTCCACTCTTGATCCATGAGCCTCAACTAATACTTTCAGAATACCCAAATCAACCTTTATAATCACCCTGTTATGGTGTGTCATTTGATATCATCAAAGTGCTCTTCCGGTATCAGTGATTAACATGATCTCATGGTCTGAGGATTAGAACTATTTCGTATGAGTTTGATATAGCAATGAAACTTGATGACTTGATCGTATTGCTATTCGTACTATGGGTGTGAGTGTTCATCACATCATTCTTCTAATGATATGACCTCGTTATTAACAACATCCAATGTTCATGATTAGGAAACCTTGATCATCGGTTAATCAACGAGCTAGTATAAAAGAGAGGCTTTACTAGGAACCTTTTAGTTTATTAATCACACAAGTATTAATGTTTCTGATTAATACAATTCTAGCATGAGAAATAAACATCTATTATGAACACGGAATAATATAATAACAACTTTATTATTGCCTCTCGGGCATATTCCTTTCAGCGGCTACATCACAAGCCGGGGACCGGGCCACGCTGTCGGATCCTTCTGAGCGTGCGCCGCTGATGACGCGGTGATGATGATGTGGGAGCTTCTTCTTCAATCCCCGGCAACTGCGACATAAAACTTCTGATGCCAAGTTAACGTGGGAATGTGTAGTAAATGACCGGCCAGTTGGAAACCCCAAGAGAAGGTTTGATGAATATAGCAGCAAGTTTTCCCTCAATTATGAAACCAAGGTAGTCAATCCAGTAGGAAAAAGCCAATAAGACTGAAGGTGATGCCCGCTAGCTTCGCGACAGCTCCGGACAATTTATAGGGCGCCTCGTCCGAGCTTTGCTTTGCGAGCGGCAACGTGGAACCTGCACACAACACAACCAAATACTTTGTTCCCAACTTACGATAAGGTTGTCAATCTCACCGGTTTGCTTGAAACAAAGGAATGAGCGTATCGAGTGGAAAGCAATAGTAGAATGTGAATAAAGTAAACAGTGCGAGTAAAGTAAACAGGTGATAGCAATATAAAGGAAATAGGACCGGGGTCCACAGTTCACTAGTGGTGTCTCTCCATAAGATAAAATAACACATGCTGGGTAAACAAATTACAGTTGGGCAATTGATAGAATAAAGACAACGTGCATGTCGAGAGGATCACTATGAGATTTACTCTGGGCATTACAACAAGATACATAGACTGCCATCCAACTGCATCTATAACTAATAATCCACTTGTGGCGAATCAATCCGATAACTCCACAAGTATTAAGTTGCGAATAACAGATAACTGCATTAAGCAAAGTGTGTAATGTAAACAAAGCATATGCCCTTGAGCATATGAATGTTGTTTTCCCCCTAGTAGCAACAACACATCTACAACCTTAGAGGTTTCTGTCACTGACGAGGGGTTAACTCGACAAATGTCCTAGATGAAGGACTTAGGATCGGGGAGATAGGGCGTCGGATGAACTCGAAGGTAAAGTTAATCGAAATAGGTGTGTGTCGAAAGTAAACTTGGGTGTTCAACCTGGCTTTCTTTCAATCTGGGCTACACCATCCCCTCCTGGCCCCTATATATAGATGGCCAGGTCTTGAGGATCGGGTAGGGTCCGATATAGATTACAATATCGATATACGGTAAAGACTCGTATTCGACTATTATTACAATTGGGCCTAGCTATACGGGCCTTAGGGGTACTCAACTAACGGGCTCTATTAACTATACCCTTGTCAGTAGCCCCTGAGATTCTGCCAGAATCGTAGATTCGGGTTGAATCTCTAATCTTCAAACCTTCAACTTGATCAATTCTTCGGCTTTATCTTCAAATCTTCGACTTGGTCTTTCGAATTATAATAATTTGTTCGCAAGGGGTCTTGATGAACAAGCCTGACAACTCTGACGGATCAAGAGGTCAGTTAACTGCCGGAACAGATACTTGCCACCTACTTCAAATTCAATCCCCTTGGACTTGAATTCGGGATACCGGTCAAACCCACTCTTTTGCCGCATTTAGGACTTACAAAGAATGAATCCCAGTGGTTCTCAGGGTACCCAGTGCGTCCACCAGGATTTTCTTCGCGTCGTAGACACGGATACATACCAGCAGAGCGCATCCATGTGCGTATACCAGGCCACACAGGACGGATCCCGGGGTCTTACCTTCGTGACAAGTCACGGCATTCGAGTTGCGTTGCGATAACGCAACTCGAGAATCTCATGTCGCAATCAAATTTTGACTGAAAATATTCGGGTTTCTTCAACCATAAAACTCGCTCCCGATGGGAGTAACACTCCTGCACTGCTCCAATTATAATGCTTTGCCAAAAAATATCGTCGGGTGCGCGCTCAGCGCTCCCGATGGGAGTAGCCCCCGAGGCTATAGTCGAAAAAGACTTTTTTCGAGTATAGGCTCAAAAATGTAGTGTAGTCCATCGTATTTCAACTCGAGATATTTTAACTTCTAGACACTTCACCTTCGAGATACTTCAATTTCGAGATACCTTAAGGATATACTGTCGTTGAATACTAATCCACCACTTCAGAGAGAAGTTGTATTTAACATCTTTGAAAATAGTAGCCCCCATGGCTATAATCGAAACTCCTTCGTATATAATCTTGTGCACCTATTTTGCACTTGTCGGCGCCATCTTTTCCTCTTTCTTATATTATCTTCTTTATGATATCAATGAATACGTCATTCTGTACCATTGCGAACCGTTGCGCGGGCAATACTGTAAATTCCTCATTTTTTAACTGTTAGTGGGCTTACCGTTTCCTATCTTTGCACCACGTCTCAGCCCACGTTCCTTCTCCCAGAAGATATATAAAGGGGATCGTGGGGAATCTTACTGTTTACCAGCTCTTTCTCTCCGCCGCCTCCATTGCTGATCTCCTCTGTCTCCTCCGCTCGTGCATAGCCCCCGAGCGTACTTCGTACTGGATGCGCGTGAAACACCTGGCCACCAAGAACACCATGGCCAAGACTTCTGCCACTAACTGGGTGCGCTCCGCCATCACCAAGAAGGAGGTGGAGAAGGCCAGGGCGGACGGCCTCATCGCCGCCGAGGATTCCATCAAATTTCCTAGCACTGAGCGGATCCCGAAGCCCCCGAGCGGTTATCGGGTAATGTTTCTTGCTTTCCTCCTCCGCGGTTTCTCTCTTCCTGCCCACGAGTTTCTCCGTGGGCTTCTATTTGTCTACGGTGTGCAGCTCCATCAGCTCACACCGAATTCCCTTCTGCACATCGCCTGTTTCGTTACTCTTTGCGAGTCCTTCTTGGGCATTGAGCCCCACTTTCTTCTGTGGAGATCAATCTTTCGACTCCGCCCCAACGTTGCTTTGGCTAGGAAACCCGAACTAGGTGCATCTGTCCAAGGGTGGAGGACAAAGTGGTTCTATATCAAGGACCGCAAATCCTCTCCTGAAGATGAATACGGCCTTCCCCCCTTTGACGCTTCCCAGGAGGTGAAGAAATTGGCATCGTGGGATACGCTCCCCTCAGATGCAGAAGCAGAAGAAATTCTTCCTCTTCTCTCCCGCATTAAGGCTTTGAAAGGAGGTCAAGGAGGTGCTCTGTCGGGTATGCAACTCATGGCGTTTTTCATTCAACGTCGAGTTCAACCCCTACAACACCGCCTTACCAGACTTTGGAATTACTCCGGCTTGGAAGATCATACTCGCATATCTGAAGATCTGATATCGAAAGAAGACGTCGACAAGCGAGTCAGGAATCTTACCAAGCTTACCAAGGAACATGCAGTTGCGGATTTAACCGCTGACTTTTTTGACTCCGTGCACCCTCTGCCTGAGGTATGTATCTTCGCGTTCACTTATTGTCGAACTTTGCTTGGTTCGATTTGCGTTATTCTATGCCTTTGCATTCTGCTAATTTATTTATATGCAGGGTCATCAATTCCTTGTTTCTCGGCCTCCTCTTCCAGAGGCAGGGCCCCTACCAGCTGATCTTGCTTCTCCTGCATCTGAAGCCCCCGAAGCTGACGAAAGTCAGGACGGAGATGATGTCGAAGAATCAGAAGAGGAAACTAGCTCGTCGACATCGCCTCCCTCTGCACTTGCTGAAGATGTTGGTGTCGACAAGAAAAGGAAGCGTGTCGATGAAATCGCTTCATCGAGTTCTGCAGCAGCTGGCAAAGCCCCCGTTCTTGCAGAAGATATGGAGTACTTTGACATGCTAACATCGTAAGTATTGTATTTGAGTTCTTCAATTGCATTTGTTCTTGCCTTGTTTCCATAATTTATACTCTTCATGCAGTGATGATGAAGAGCCACCAACAGATGCGACAGCTGCTCTCCCGACTTCTCCTGCGGTCACTGATGAGCCTGTTGAGCCAGATGTTGCGCCAAGGGCTACCAGGTCTTCTGTGAAGAAGGTTCCTCAAGCCCGATATCCCAAACGCTCAAAGAAGGCCAAAGAACCCAAAGTTTCTCTAGAAGCCCATGCATCTATGATTTCTTCTGACGATGTGAGCAATTCTTTTTTACTTGCTTTCCTTTCATACACTTCTGCTCTTACACACTCCTTTTCTCAGGCATTATTGAAGAGATTCATCGCCCTGGGCACTGAATGTGCTGAGTACCTAAAGGTTGCAAAAGCTTCCAAAGGTATGTTCGACATCCATTCATGGTTTTTCCTCCTTGCATATCTTGTGCTATTTTTCTGACTTCCTTTCTCCTTCCACTTTAGCTGCTCTAGCCACAGCCAATGCCCGGATTGCGTCGCTGGAAGCGGAGCTCCGTGCTTCTCAGAAAGCTTACGATGCTGCGGCTACTGCCAAAGCAAATGCTGAGAAGTCGCAGAAATCTGCGCTTGGTAAGGCGAAGAAAGCTGAAAAAGCTTTAGCTGATGCCAACAAGGATCATGCCCAGCAAGAGCAAGCCGTGGCGGAACGTCTCCACACAATGTCCACAGCTGCTGAAAGTAAGTGTTTCGCCTTGTCGCCTATTTTCGACTTCTGTTGCACTGTTGCATGTGCTGACATCTTCCTCCTTCTTTTCTTTTCTACCTTCTTTGTGTCGTGCAGGTTTTACTGGGGTATCTCCATCGGCCCTGCAACCGGACGGTGACTCTCTGATGACTGCGGTTAACTTACTCGAGGAAAACTGATATCTATCCAGGAAACTTTCGAGTTAGTTAGCCGCGTTCTTTCACGACTCTTTGTCGGGTTGTGGCCGAAGAGAAGGGCAGCAGTTCCGAAGGACAACTTGAATGATCTTGCCAAGTCCTTCGACACAACTGAAGACCCCACTCTTTAGCTGAAAGGACTTTCAATTAAGCGTGGCGCCGAGGGTGCTATTGCACTTTCTCTTGCGCACGGGACGAATTTCGACTGGGAGAGGGTTAGCTCCCCTCATGGCCACACCCGTGATGAGATGAAGGCTTTTTTCGAGAAGGCGAAGAGGTTGGCACCTGCGTTGTTGACAACTATTTCCCCTTCGGCAGCTTCTGCGGTGCCTGCCGCACCATCTCCAGCAACGGAAGGTCCAGTGCCACCGTCGACTTCCGGCGAGGAGATTGCCGTGCCCTCTTCTGCCACGGAACACAATGCTGAGGTGGCGTAGACTCGGCTTCCTCTGTAGCTTTTAGTTTTCTCCTTTTGGATGCAGAAACTTTAGTTGAGTGCAACCCGAGAACCTTAGTCATAGGGTTTTGCACTTATGTAAATATATTTCTGGCGTATGAAGTATTATGCTATTTCTCTTTAATGTTTCTCCTTTCTTTCCCCTTTTGGCTTGCAGTCGATGCGCGTCAATGATCCTTTGACTCACGGTCCTGCTCCTTCTTCTACCCGTGTGTTTGGTTCTCAGATTTCGTCGACTCCTAGTCAATGCTGCCGATGCGCAGAGTACTCTTCCAGAATTTCCGATCTTGAGGCTCGCCTGACTTTAGCCAAGCGTCAAGCACAGATGGCTATTAACAAAGCTAGCAAAGCCAGTGGTTATATGAAGCAAATATCTTCACTAGACGAAAAGGTCTCCAGCTTGACGGCTAAGATTGTCCATAATGAAGAATGCGAACCCTTTATCCTTGGCATTGTCGAGTCTGCCTGCGAGATGTTACGATGTGAGTTTTCTTTTGACTCCTTCGTTCTCTGATTATCCCCCGCTGTTTTTGTGACACCTTTTGCTGTGATAGGCACTTGTTTGGATTTCGCTGCTGAGGATCGTCGGGTTGCTGAGCGAAATGCGGCTTTGGAGAAAATGTCGGCTGACTTTGAGACTTTGTGGTCTGATTCTCGACGCCGAAATGCCATTGTACTACTTCAGGATCGTGCCCAGCATATTGGCGAGTCAGTTGATGGTTGCCGACGGGCTCTTACAACTATGCACTCTGTTATGCTTCCCCGCAATCCCTTGCCTGCGACTTTCCCGCTTCTTCTTGATGTTTTCAGATCCACCCATCGTATTCATAGATTGATAGAACTGAACTTAGTGGCAGGTGCCAATTTTGCTCTCGGGTGGATACGCAAGTGGCATCCCAGGCTGAATTATAGCACGATGTCTTTAAGTTTGGCTCCAGGTGGGGCTAGCCTTCGGGTACATATGGAGAACACACTGCAACCTGCTCGAAGACTCGTAGCTAGGCTTCTCGAAGCGGATGCTGCGTTTTTCCGTGAGTACCATTATTTAGATCCTTTAGGCGTAGATGATTCTGATAACCCGTTATTGTAATATTTTTGTAACGCGAGAGTGTCTTATTTTGCGACTTGTATGTCGAAAAAAGTTCGTCCTCAAAGCGTTTTTGTGCGTTTACCGCATTTCTTCCTTCGAAAAGACTCGTAAACTCGAATATGAGGAACGTTTCGTCTTTATTATACTTGTGATGTAAGATACATGGGGTGACCCAAGAGATCCGGCCTGTGACCTGTGTTCTGGATCTAGAGGGCATTGCCCCTGGTATAACTTGTGGCTTTTATAGCCTTATTTTTCTACTTTACTCTATTGTCTTATGATGCCTATGCCGTCATGGCTTTCCCTTTTTCTTCTGCGTCTGTGTCTTCTCCCGATGCTCCTACTCGTAGTTTCTTCATTTCAGACTCCGCGACGCGTCCTTCGAGTAGCTTGACGTCCTCTATAGTCGCGCTTTTTGCCTTTTCTGCATGGTTGGCTATTACGCCAAAATTTTGCGCCATCTTGTGGAACTCCCTGTCGCAGAGATCTGAAACTTCAAAACTTCCTTTCACTGTAATTATTCCTCTTGGTCCTGGCATCTTAAGTACCAGATATGTGTAGTGGGGTACTGCCATGAATCGCGAAAACGCGGGTCGTCCGAGGATCGCGTGATATTGAGATGGCCAGTCCATGACTTCGAAATCTAGCTTTTCTCTTCTATAGTTTTGTCGGTTGCCGAAGCAAACGTTGAGTGCTATTCGACCCAATGGGTAATTGGCACTTCCTGGCACGATTCCGTGGAAGGAACAATCTGTTGGCTTCAGGAACTCTAGTGATATATGCATTGCTCGGAGTGTTTTCGCGTATATCAGGTTAATTCCACTCCCTGCATCCATGAATATTCTGTCGACATCATACGCGCCGATTTGGGCTTTGAGTACCAAAGGCGCGTTCCCCGGCCGAGGTACTATTATAGGGTGATCTTCTCTATTGAACTCTATTGATTGTTCTGACCAGTGCAGATACTCCGTTGTAGCTGGAGGTGATATGACTGCTAGGCTGACTTGTCGAGTTATGCTCTTCTCTTCTTTGTTCGACTTGGGTACAGGTTGTATCATTGCTGTGATATGTCCTTTTGATGGAACATACCCTTCGTCGTCGTCGTGTCCCTGGTTTTGCTGGTCTTGTCCTTGAGGCGCTCCATTGTTTCCTTGCTGCTTTGCCGGAGGGTTGTTGCTTCCTTCGAATCCTTGTCGCCTTGCTTCGATTTGCTTATTTACTGCCGCCTCTTGAAGTTTTAAGAATGTTGTGCAATCTTTCATTGCATGCCTTGATACTCGCTTCCCATCGACGAACGCTGAGTGTATATGACAAGGTCCATTGAGCATGTCTTCTGGCGAGGGGTTGTATTCTCTAGATTCTCTTACGGGGAATTTTTTATAGTCCTCTTTTCCGTAACTTTGATATCCTGAACTTCTTCGATCACTTCCTTGATAGCTGTTGTCTTTGTATCCTGCGGCGACTTGGCTATGAGGGCCATAGTTGTCGAAATTTCTGGACCGTCTTCTTTGACTTCCATATCTATTTCTTCTATCATCTTCTGGAGATCGTGTCCTTTTTTTGTTGCATGCATCTTCTCCATCTGCGAATCTGTTTGCTGTGTCCATGAGGTCTGACACTGTTTTTGGCTTGATTCTACCCATCTCTTCGACTAGGTCTCTTCGTCTTAAACCAATGATGAACGCATCTATTGCTCTTTCGTCCGAAACTTCGACTGCTGAATTTTTGATAAGGCTCCATCTTTGGATGTATGCCCGTAGTGTTTCGTCGCGTTGTTGCACACATGCTTTGACTTCTTCTATTGATGCTGGTCGTTTGTATGTCGACCTGAAGTTGCTTGTAAATTGCTTTGTGAGGTCTTCCCAGCTTCCAATAGATTCTTTATCTAGTTTGCTCAACCATGACCTTGCTGTGCCGGTGAGGTGTAGTTGCAAACTTTGCATTGCTGTTTCTTTGGTTCCTCCTAATATTTGGACTGCTTGTAAGTAATCTGCGAGCCATGATTGTGGTTCCTGTGATCCGTCGTATTTTTGCTGATCATGAGGTAGTTTGAATCCTTTGGGAACTGGAGTGGTGCGAATCCTATGGGTAAAGCACGACGCCCCCATCTCTTTTTCGTCGTCCTCATAATCGCATTTTCCATTTGGGGATCGCGATCTTCGAGTTCCACCGTGCTGTTTTGGTGATGGCGATCGAGATCGGTGCTTGCTGCTTCTGCGCCGAGGACTATTGTGATGGCGAGGTGACCTTGCTTTGTGCACTTCTTTGTGGTGATATGCTTCTTCTACTTTTGCTGATAGCTTGTGGCCCACCATGTTGAGTCCGTTCAGTGCTGCTCTATGCATATGCTCTCTAGGATCTCCTGGACTTGGTCGAGTTGTAAGTAGATATGCTTGTGCTGCCACTAGTGCTGCTTCAGGAGTTTTTGGTAAGATGTTTCCCTGCTCGTCGACCGATAGGAAGTACGAGTCGAGGTTTTTAGAAATACTTTGCCTGTCGGAGTACTCGAGGTTATCGTACCTTGAACCATGTCGACAATTTTTCCTTGCGTTGCTGTATGATGCGTCGCTTCGTGCTTTTCGAGCAGCTTCGCTAGCTGCAATGGCTGAATCTTTTCTTCTTTGTATCTCTGTCTTCTCCTTTGCTAATTGCTTGGCCTGCTACCTTAGGGCGTAGTGATACCCCAAAAGCAGGTTTTTGCTGGAATTTGATGGTATTGGCGTGCCGTGTTCCATGGCTTCTTTTATTATCCTCCATTCGTCAACTGACAGTCAAATTTTCTCCCTGGTTGTGAGGGATTCTTGTGTTTGCCCTTCTGCTAGGTGATTTGCTCCTCTGTCGATATTTGCTGGGTTTAGTACTGGATTGTCGTTTTCGTCGAATTCTTCTGAGTTATCTCCTATAATGGCGAGCACCTGGCATTGTTTGCCGATGTCACCCTTGAAGCTTGAGAGGATCGAGTTACTATTCTCAGAAAGCTCTAATCCTGTTTTCCATGTATCTGTTGACTTGTCCGCAATATCGTCGAGGCAGATCATGAGATCTTCGAGTTGGACTTCTACGTCAAAGTTTTCCTTTTCTTCGTTGTCCTCTGCGATCTTTGCTTTTTGCACTTCCTCTGGACTGACCGGCGAGTTTACCTCGCTGGAAGAGCCTTCAGAATATTCCATCATTGCTGTTGTTTTGGGCTCACTTGCCGACGGATCTTGTTTTGTCGGATCTGAAAGGCGAGATGAACCCGTCGGTCCGATGAGGATGTTTAAGCTTCCGATTGTCAACTCCAGCTCTTGATTTTCGTCGATTTCTGTACTGCTGTTGGCTAAAAGCGAAAAAGCCGTCGAATTCATGATTCCAACGCCCAAAGTCCCCACGGTCGGCGCCAATTGACGAGGGGTTAACTCGACAAATGTCCTAGATGAAGGACTTAGGATCGGGGAGATAGGGCGTCGGATGAACTCGAAGGTAAAGTTAATCGAAATAGGTGTGTGTCGAAAGTAAACTTGGGTGTTCAACCTGGCTTGCTTTCAATCTGGGCTACACCGTCCCCTCCTGGCCCCTATATATAGATGGCCAGGTCTTGAGGATCGGGTAGGGTCCGATACAGATTACAATATCGATATACGGTAAAGACTTGTATTTGACTATTATTACAATTGGGCCTAGCTATACGGGCCTTAGGGGTACTCAACTAACGGGCTCTATTAACTATACCCTTGTCAGTCACTCTCCCAGATTAAATAGAGGCATGAACCCACTATCGAGCATAAATACCCCCTCTTGGAGTCACTAGCAACTACTCGGCCAAGATAGCTACTAACAACGGAGAGCATGCAAGATCATAAACAAGATAGAGATAACATAAGATAATATTCAGCACATCAACTCAATCATAACACCAATATTCATCGGATCCCAACAAACATAACATGTAGAATTACATAACGGTGATCTCGATCATGTAAGGCAGCTCACGAGATCTAAACATGAAGCACATGGTGGAGAAGACAACCATCTAGCTACTACTATGGACCCATAGTCCAAGGTAGACTACTCACTCATCGCGCCGGAGGCAAGCATGACGATGAAGAAGACCTCCAGTGGCGATTCCCCTCTCCGGCAGGGTGCCGGGAAGAGCTTCTGGACCCTCCCGATCTTTGGGTCGACGGTGGCGGCGGATCGCGATGTATTCTGGAAAAGTGATCGGGTTCTTTAGGTTTTTCCCGTTGGGGGGTCTTTATAGGCGAAGGGGCAGCGTCAGAAGTGGTCCTGGTGGGGCTCACCACAGGGGGGCGCGGGCCAGCCCTAGGCCGCGCCCCCTGGTGGTGTGGCCCACCAGTGGCTCCTCTCCATCTCCTCTTCGGTTCTCTGGAAGCTTCGGTAAATATCTGGACGTCTGGCTTTTGTTTCGTCCAATTCCGAGAATATTTCCTGTGTAACTTTTGTGAAACACAAAAACAGCAGAAAACAGGGAACTGGCACTGTGGCATCTTGTTAATAGGTTAGTTCCGGAAAATGCATAAAAATGCCACGAAGTGTAACGAAACACTAAGCAAATGGTGTAAAAACAAGTATGGAGCATCAAAAATTATGGATACGTTGGAGACGTATCAGCATCCCCAAGCTTAACTCCTGCTCGTCCTCGAGTAGATAAGTGATAACAAAAGAAATAATTTTTGAGGTGATATGCACCTACACAATCTTGATCAAATATGTAAGCGTTGTGCGCTGGGATCAAAAGAACTTAAAACATGGGCATGAAAGATATAATCTTGATAGAAGAAACTTAGCAACCATGTTATAACATGAAAAAGAACACAAATGAAAGATCATGAAAATGAAACAATGAAAGTCAAACGTGTGTTCAAATCATAAGGAAAAACATACAATTGGTTTTCAGCTTGTCCTTCATGAGAGAGCAAAACATAAATGCATAGGACACCTTCAAGTTTAAGAGGGCGACTAGATACAAGTAATTTAAGAACAAGTGAAACCAACAATATGAATCAATCAATGAAAACTTTGGGACAATGCACATTATACTCAGGATGACAACTATGCTCTCTTAGACAGTGCATAAAGGTAGAAGGTGGAGACTCAACATAAAAGTAAAAGAAAGGCCCTTCGTGGAGGGAAGCAGTGATTAAACATGTGCTAGAGCTTTTTATTTGTAAAACAGAGATAAAAATTGGGTTTTGAGAGGTGGTTATTTCATGTCAATGACTGGCAATGGGGTCTTACTATCTTCCATAATAAACAAGTGAGAGCGGTTCCGAGTTCTTTAAAAATTTGGCACATTGGTGCTCTTTTATAAAGCTTTGGCACTCCTCCCCACCTTTTTTCCTTTCTCAAACCATGGCTAACCGATTCCATCGGGTGCCCACCAACATTCACATACCATGGAGGAGTGCCTTTTTTTCTTTTTTAGAATTAGATTGCAATGGTCTGACCAGCTCTCATGCAAAATTAATGACGAGCAGATGAAGCTGCCTAGTCGAGGGGTACTTAATTTAATATGGAAGATAGCAATTCTGACCACTACATCCCCATGAGCTAAAAACAGTGGCACAAAACGAGAAGTAGTTGAAAGTTTTGAAAGGTAGCATATGAAAATTTACTTGGAATGGCTTACAAATACCATGCATAGGAATTTATAGTGGACACAATGGCAAACTTGGTTTTTAGGAGTTGGATGCACGAGTAGAGCTCATACTCAGTACAAAATGAGGGCTAGCAAAAGACTGGGAGCGACCAACTAAGAGAGCGATAAAGGCCATAATCATGCATAGCGACAAAGCGACATTAAAAGAAGCATAAGATGGCATCAAAAGTCAAAAACAAAATGATCATAGAGGTAATGACGACTTTGTATGAGTCTAACATGTGTGAGCATGCGCCAAGTCAACCCAAATAAAGCATCAATGAGAAAACCAAAATAATGCTTCCAAATAATTAAAACAACGCATGATTTTTTCAAAGGCTCATTAAGCAATCTCAGTCATTTGAGACAAGTCATGCTACGGCAAAAACACTAAGCATACTATCAAAAAGACATCAAGCACGACATGCAAAAGCCTAGGCCGCAGTCTACACAAGCTCCTTCTTGTACCACCTTTTTGCATAAATATTTTTCTCTTTTCCAACACCATTCAAACTTTTTATAAACAACTCTTTCGATGAAAACCAACATGGACCAGAGGTCAAAACACACCTTGATGAAAAGATATAACAAGATCTGAATACAAATCAAGGCAAAAATCGAAAGCTAAATGCAGTTCTAGAAAAAGAAGAACACTCGATCAAGTCCATTTTTCACTCTTATCGTTCAACGAGTGTTCTTGACAAATGAAAAGCAAGGAAACTTCTCCAAAAGAAATTTGTTGGGGTCCAACCATTTATTGCAGCAAACAAAACTAAACAAACTGAAAACTAAAAACAACTGATGCTCCAAGAAAAACGCATAATGCATGAAGCAATAAAAATATAGTGCGTTGAAAGGTGACCTGATTTTTGCCGATGAAGAAGGGCTTCCTCGGGGGCATCCCCAAGCTTTAACGCTTGTACTTCTTGGATATTTCTTGGGGTGACATGGGCATCCCCAAGCTTGAGCTTTTGTCCATTCTTCAACTCATCTCATCATTCTCCAATCCTTACACTTGAAAACTTCCTTCATACAAAACTAAACACAAATCTATTAGCAACATTAGTGTAAGCATAGCACTGAATCAACCCTTTTTGCTTCAGGTTTCAACTCAAAACCACCACATATAAAGCGTATACTACTGTAGCAACTTCCCCAAAAGTTCCATGATAAAAAGAACTCAAAAAGAAAGCGATAAAGTGGCAAACACAAATATTGGCAGAAATCTGTCAAAACAGAACGGCTGACAAAGGTTGAATTTTTAGAGGGTTTTCTGTTGCTCAAATAAAAAAGTGTTCAACTAATGAAAGTTTGGATATAACCTGGGGCATATGCACAAGAAATCGCAGGTCCAAAAGATATACAGAGAATTTTCATGAATTTTTACAGTGCAGCACCGAAAATTGTTTCAGGACAGCAACATCCCCAAATCTTACCTCACTCAAATTAGAGGCTTCTCTTGGCACAAAAACGAAATAAAAATGATAAGGTGAGGTTATTACAGTAGTAATAACTTCGAAGACTCAAATAAAATAAAAAGAACTGGATGTAAAAATATTGGGTTATCTCCCAAGAGTGCTTTTCTTTAACGCCTTTGAGCTAGGCGCAGAAAATGCGAATCAAGTAATATCAAGTGATGAAGTGCTAGGGTCAGCGGGTGCCTTACGTATTTCTTTCTTACCTTTGCTCTTAACTCTAGGAAAGACGTGATTATTGCAAGGTGGAGAGATGAATTTTATATTGCCTTTTCCCACATCAATAACGGCGCCAGAAAACTTGTTGATGGCGTGGTGATGATGATGTGGGAGCTTCTTCTTCAATCCCCGGCAACTGCGACAGAAAACTTCTGATGCCAAGTTGACGTGGGAATGTGTAGTAAATGACCGGCCAGTTGGAAACCCCAAGAGAAGGTTTGATGAATATAGCAGCAAGTTTTCCTTCAGTTATAAAACCAAGGTAGTCAATCCAGTAGGAAAAAGCCAATACGACTGAAGGTGATGCCCGCTAGCTTTGCGACAGCTCTGGACAATTTATAGGGCGCCTCGTCCGAGCTTTGCTTTGCGAGCGGCAACGTGGAACCTGCACACAACACAACCAAATACTTTGTTCCCAACTTACGATGAGGTTGTCAATCTCACCGGTTTGCTTGAAACAAAGGAATGAGCGTATCGAGTGAAAAGCAATAGTAGAATGCGAGTAAAGTAAACAATGCGAGTAAAGTAAACATGTGATAGCAATATAAAGGAAATAGGATAGGGGTCCACAGTTCACTAGTGGTGTCTCTCCATAAGATAAAATAACACATGCTGGGTAAATAAATTACAATTGGGCAATTGATAGAATAAAGACAACGTGCATGTCGAGAGGATCACTATGAGATTTACTCTGGGCATTACAACAAGATACATAGACCGCCATCCAACTACATCTATGACTAATAATCCACTTGTGGCGATTCAATCCGAGAACTCCACAAGTATTAAGTTGCGAACAACAGATAACTGCATTAAGCAAAGTGTGTAATGTAAACAAAGCATATGCCCTTGAGTATATGAATGTTGTTTTCCCCCTAGTAGCAACAGCACATCTACAACCTTAGAGGTTTCTGTCACTCCCCCAGATTAAATAGAGGCATGAACCCACTATCGAGCATAAATACCCCCTCTTGGAGTCACTAGCAAGTACTCGGCCAAGATAGCTACTAACAACGGAGAGCATGCAAGATCATAAACAACATAGAGATAACATAAGATAATATTCAGCACATCAACTCAATCATAACACCAATATTCATCGGATCCCAACAAACACAACATGTAGAATTACATAACGGTGATCTCAATCATGTAAGGCAGCTCACGAGATCTAAACATGAAGCACATGGTGGAGAAGACAACCATCTAGCTACTGCTATGGACCCATAGTCCAAGGTAGACTACTCACTCATCGTGATACGGATTGTTTGGCCCGATCTTTCACGATGCACCTCCTGATCCAATGGATCTGATAAGATCTTCCAATCACGTGAGCGATACACATAACCTGAAGACAGGGGAACGTCAATCCTGCGAGCAACTCGTCGATGTAGACGAACCTCACGCCGAACAGATGAATCCAACGAGCAACTCGGTGATGAACAGCGAGCCTCACGCAGCAGCATGACAATACTTGAATAACAAGCACCTTCACGCAAAACAATATATTGGATAACTAGACGAACGTCGGAGACGTCGTCTCAATACGCCAACCCCGGAGGGATGGAACACACACGTGAACACAATGTTCTACATAATTTTCTGCCTCCCTAAACCCTAGCCGTCCAGCCTCCTTATATAGACGGCCAGAAAACTATTAGGCTTGGACAGGCCCAAATCCAAAACATAAAATAAAACCCTAATTGGCCCACAACATGACCAGCCTAAGAAATAACATGAACAGATACAAATTAATGACACAGCCTTAGACTTAATTATCACATATCGTAGGTTGTCCTGGCGTGCCAATCCTCATCATCCTCCCCTTCTTGGAAAGGCGTTGTCCTCAACGCCAGAGGGTCTTCTCGTAAAACGTGGCATCAAATCTGCAATATCACCACTATCCATCTTCAAGCCTTGCCAGCCTGCCACACCACACCTCCCTCTCGGCTAGCTTGACTTGCCCTTGGTGCCACTTCCGTTATGGTGATGGCTTTTGGACTCACCAATGCTCCAGCAACATTCCAAGCACTAATGAACGAAGTACTCCGTCCCTTCCTTCCTTGCTTTGTACTGGTATTCTTTGACGATATTTTGATGTGCAGCTCCTCCTGATCGGATCACCTGCGTCATGTCAATCTTGTTTTGGAGGCTATGCGCACACATCAGCTTTTTCTCAAGCGCTCCAAGTTCTCATTTGGGGAAGAATCCATGGCTTACCTGGGACACGTCATCTCTGCAGCAGGAGTTGCCATGGACAACGATAAGGTCCTCGCCATGGTGGACCAGCCAATTCCGAGCTCCGTTCGCGTTGTGCGTGGTTTCTTGGGACTTGCAGGCTACTACCGCAAGTTCATTTGAGGTTTCGGCACTATTGCCGCACCCCTAACGACACTTCTCAAGAAAGATGGATTTCTCTGGACCTCTCAGACGGCCACTGCGTTTGACACTCTCAAGACCGCCCTCACCACCGCTCCGGTGCTCCAGTTACCTGACTTTGCAATTGCGTTTATTGTGGAGTGCGATGCTTCTGGGTCTGGTTTCGGTGCTGTACTGCATCAAGGCGATGGGCCAATTGCCTATTTCAGCAAAGCCATAGCTCCTTGACATGCCTCTCTAGCCGCTTATGAGCGGGAGCTCATTGGTCTGGTTCAAGCCGTTCGCCATTGGCGACCATATCTTTGGGGCCGCGCCTTTGTCGTCAAAACTGACCACTACAGCCTCAAGTTTCTGATAGACCAACGCCTTGCCACCATACCTCAGCATCATTGGGTGGGAAAATTATTGGGTTTTGATTTCACTGTGGAATACAAACCAGGTCATCAAAACATCGTCGCCGATGCGCTATCTCGCCGCAATGCGCCTACAGGACACACATGCGCCATCACTGGGACTTCTTTTGATCTATTTGAAGCCCTACGTTAGGCCACACTTACAGACCCGACACTGATAACATTTAGAGAGCAGTTAGAATCTGGCGAGTTGGGGCAACCTTGGGCTCTCGTCGATGGCATCGTTACTTTTCAGCAGCGAGCTTATGTGCCACCCGCATCATAGCTGGTAGCGGATGTACTATCTGTGGCTCACGATGGCGGTCATGAAGGCATACAAAAGTCGCTGCATCGGCTCCGTCGGGATTTTCATCTACCTCAAGCACGGTCCGCCCTATAGCAATATATCCGCTCTTGTCCGGTTTGTCAACGCAATAAAATGGAGCAACTGCATCCGGCTGGCCTGTTACAGCCTTTAACGGTACCATCTCGTGTCTAGGAAGACATCTCCATGGATTTCATTGAGGCATTACCAAAAGTGGGCGGTAAAAGTGTTATTCTTACAGTGGTAGATCGTTTCTCCAAATACGCCCATTTTATTCCGTTAGCACATCCATACACGGCTGAGTCTGTTGCTAAAGCCTTCTCCGACAACATCGTCCGTCTTCATGGTTTTCCAACATCCATCGTTTCAGACAGGGATGTGGTGTTCACTTCCGGATTTTGGAAGGCCTTGTTTGCAGCCGCAGGCACACGCTTGCACATGAGTTCTACCTTCCATCCACAATCTGATGGACAATCAGAGGCTGTAAACCGCGTCATCACCATGTACCTTCGTTGCATCACTGGGGATCGTCCACGCCAGTGGCTCCAATGGCTGCCATGGGCAGAATACTGCTACAACACTTCATATCATTCAGCTTTGAAGGACACTCCTTTCAAGGTGGTTTATGGATGGGATCCCCCATCTCTCCGGGACTATACTCAAGGAGAAATTCACAATTAGGCGGTCGAACAGCAGATCATCGACCGCGACCAGTTCTTAATAGACGTCCATGAACGTCTCCTTCAAGCAGTGCAGCAGTACAAACATTACTATGATGACAAGCATCGGGCCCTTTCCTTTGATGTGGGCAAGTGGGCTTGGCTACGCCTGCAGCACCGCCCAGCGGCATTCCTCGGAGCAGGCGCAAAAGGCAAATTGGCACCCAAATATTATGGGCCTTTCAAGGTCTTGGCTAAAATTGATACGGTTGCTTACCATCTCGAGTTACCCCCTCGCGCCCGCATCCACGATGTCTTCCATGTTGGAGTACTGAAGAAATACCATGGTCCACCTCCTAAAAGTCCACCAAAGCTCCCTCCACTATTTCAAGGTCGAGTACATCCAACTCCTATACAAGCACTGCGTGCTCGTATTGCTCGGGGTATCCAGCAGGTGCTCATTCAGTGGGAAGGACAGCCGGCGTCTGTTGCTTCTTGGGAAGATGTCACAGTCTTCCGTGACCGTTATCCCAGCTTCCAGCTCGAGGACGAGCTATTTCAGAATGGAGGGGGAGATGTCATGTGGGGCCAGAGTTATAGGCGCAGAGGCCCAGCGGCGGCTGCGGCACCCTAGAGTCATGCTAGGTTTTAGGTTAAAAGAGTCTGGGTTAAATTGGAAAGGTTTTGTCCCGAAGAAGGTTACCCTGCCAATACCCAGTTAGAGTTAGAGTCAAATGCATCTTCTGTAATCGGCCATATAAGCCACCCCTACGTGATCAATAAAGATAAGCAGAAAACAATCTATCTTCTCACCTCGTGCTCCTGCGCCCCGGCGCCTCCTCTCTCCTCCTTCTTCGATCATAGGTCGACGGGACTACCGCCCTCGTCCTCCAACCTCTCACAACTACAACCTTCGGTCTATTCCACTCCCAACACATGACAATAGAGGATTCAATCCATGACATAGCGGTAGAAATTGCATAAATGAGTGTGTTTGTTTGTAGAGAATGGGGTTGTAACATTGTTCGTATACTTACCGGATATATACGAGGGAAAACACTTTCCCGAACAGTTGCTTGATAACTTGGACATACCAAGATACTGCGTCAATGACAATGCTGTCACAAATGTTAGGAAGGACGTGAGTTCTACGATGGTTGTCGGCAGGAAAAAGCTGTAGTGTTCTTGGACTGTGCTAAGCGGGTGTAGACGAGGGCCATTCCATACATTATGTGGGCCCTAGGGCGACTTGGGCACTGAGGGCCCTTGTTTATAGTGGCGGATCTTATTCAGGACAAGGGGGACCATAGCCCCCCTCCCCTACTATAGAAAATTACTTAAACATATCACTTATATTTGTGCAATTTTATTAATATTACTTAAAATTTAAACATAATTGGTTTTCTTAGACCCCTCAACAATCTCTGTCAAGCTCTGCCACTTAGTAACACAGACAATAGCAGCGCATGAAGACGCGATAGACAAGCTCATGTGCATGGTGGCATGTGTGTCGCCTCGGTGGTTCGTGGTATAAGAAAATACATTCCATTTAGTAGAAACACTTTTTTATTGGGTACACTTTCTCTTTGTGGTATTCCACCTCGGAGGCGCTAGGCTTTTTTTTACCAATTTATTTACTACTCCCTCCGTCCCGGTGTATATGGACTTGTACATTTAACTACTCCCTTCATCCCGGTGTATAGGTCTTACGCATACCCCTAGATCGTTATTTTAATAAATATAATATAAATTTTATAACAAAAAAATTATACCATTAAAAAGTACATAATCTGAAGTTTCCAATGATATATATTTTATATTATATATTTTATAATATGTTGGTCAAAATAACGATCTAAGGATACGTGCAGGACTTATACACTGGGACGGAGGGAGTAGTACTACTCCCTCCATCCAACCAGGGCCAGTCCATACTTATTCAGGGCCCTGAGGCGAGAACGCGAAAAAGGGCCTTGTTAACAAAAAAAAGTTCAGAATCCATTTATTTAGAAGCAACCCAGTTTATAGATATATCGATGTTCTTTGAACTAAAAAAATCACACCACAAATTACATATTTGTAAAGGTTCAGAGAACTACATCATGAAAGTAAGAAAACGATGTAGTTCAACTAAAGATCTTCTATGTGCCACAAAGAGATCACCCATCTACAAAACAAACAACCTCATCATAACTGATTGTTAGTTACTACTTAAAGCTTTTGCGCTACCAAGATATATGATGCTAAGGAATGATAGAAATGCAGCGCAAATTCACCTGATGAAAATGTAACCGGAAGTAAAGAATGCTACTCCGTATTTGGTTTCCCCATACATTGACAAGATCTGATTGGGGATCAGATACGTCGCCGGCGGAAGGAACAAGTGCGTGCTAGTGCCGTACCGTCGCTCCACGCCGACACGGTCGGTCCATGAACGGCATGGGCGAGCCGCCGAAGCTTCCTCCCCCGACGTGCGCCTGGGTTCATCCATCCACAGTTCCGCCTGATCGCGACTGCTCCCTCCTCGGTCGACGTGCCTGCTCCTTGGACGCGGAACAGTTCACCATTGATTTATTCGCACGGCGGAGCTGACCGGCCGTGACCGCCAGCGAGCGAGACGCCGACGCGGACGGGTCGTCCTCAGGCAGGCGCGCACGCGACGCGACATGCGAACAGCGACCGATCTGCCGTGCCGGTGGGCGGTCGCCTGTCGTGCGCGTGGCCGCCGCTCCTGCCCGGCGCGTGCCGGACAGAAGAGGCGAGTGCACATGGACTTTTGCCTGGTCTCAAACCTTCTTCGACTTTAGTAGACGAAAAAAAGGAAAAAAACATGAAAATACATGAATTTTCTTGAATACTACTGTACAAAAGGTAAACTCACGAAAATCCGCACAGGAAAAGACATGGATTTTCTTGAAGGAGATTGCTACAACAATCATATAAACACACCGGTATCCATGAATTTAGCACGCATAGTGGTCAATAACAGAAGCTCATATGATTTCAGGTCCCACATACCAAACGGATTCTACGGACGAACTCAAAGCAGAGGCTGCCAAAACCATTTTTGTTAGGGCTTCTTTGATTTCTAGGAATGTCTACGATCAAATCCTTTAGACTTTTTCCTGTGTGAGTCGTTTCACTTGTGAAATTGGATTCTTTTGAAAAATTCCTATGTGGGTCTAGTTTATACCATTGGATTCCTTTTGGAATTTTCCGATGGACTCCTTTGCACTCTACTCTCTCCATTTTCCTAGATATAATGTGTATAGTTTTTTGAGAATTTTTTTAAAATAAAAGGTGTATTGTGTTGCACCACTCGTATGGATATTTTTTTTACGGATTTGATTATGTTTTCTGTTCTCATGCAAACTGCTCTACTTTTTTATGTCAATTCGCTAGGGGTAATCCCTTCTAAACTTGGTTTAATATTTCTTCCATGTGCTTTCTTTTATTTTTCATGGCAAAAACTATACACCTTATATTCAAGAACTAAGTATTTAGGATCCTGCGTTTTCAATTCTTGTAGGATTTAACATGTTGTGGGATCCTATTTCCACATTCTTTCTATTCATGCGTTTTAGAAATTCCGTGAACCAAAAGGCCCTCGATCTGAAATAGCATGCCATGCAATGTCTACGTGTTTGTGTTAGGCATGTGCGCGCGATGACTACGTTAGACGGATTTAGGGAGTGGCTTGGCTACACCCGTGCAAGCGCAGCAGATTGGGGAGGCGGCTTGGTTATACCCGTGCAAGCGCAGCAGATTGGGGAATGGGGAGGCAGCAGCACACAGCCAACGACCCCAAATCTACACAGCTACTCCTAATCACACTGGTGTTTAGGCGTCGCTCATTGGCACTGCTCGTTGGGCCACGGCCGGCCATCACATGCAAAGATGCTACCGATTGCGAGGTGTATAATTGGCCAACAACCGCGGATCTTCTCTTCTTACTTCTAATGGTGGTGTACTACTATACTATCCATAAGGCGGTTTTGAAGATCGTTCGTTCGCACATTATCATCACGATCGTTCGACTGCGACACATCGCATGGCCATTTATGCATGCTGCCGCCATCAATTACTACTGGTCGGAAAATTTCGTTGTATGTTATTATGAGTCGGCAACAACAACAACAACAGTTCAGTTTTTTTAAGGACAGTTCAGTTTCGAAATGCAATAGTACAGTTCTGTGCAACTTTATATACCCAATAATCCATGAATGATAGGTACATTTTGGTGGACTGAGAAAATATGTCATCAGTAAAGAAATAAACCGGCTCATTCCTAAAGCAGCTCAATTCTTATAAACTGAGAGAATTGACTGAACTTATGTCTTGTGTGGTTACCAATGGCAGTGACGGCATGAAATACGTCAAATTCTGGTACTACTAGAAGATCGGGATCTACGCAAGATGCTCGCGGAAAGACCATTGGGAAAGAAAAACGTAGCTCTAGAAAGCGTGGAATCTGTACTCAAATGACAGGTGAAGAATCACCATAGAAACCAAAAGTCAGTCCAACATTGCGCACTGCAGAGTCAAAGTCAAGTCTAGTGAAGATAAGTGTAGATGACAGGACAAAATGCAGGTGATTTGTATCATGTTGCGTGGAGCCGATGCAACCAGAAGCAAAAGAACCGGGGACAATTTGACCTGGCTCATCTAACTCAAATCCCTCTTTTGGAGACTCTGAGAAGTTAAAGATAGCAAATTATAGATAGTAGGCGACGGAAACCCGCAGCAGCACCGAAGCACCACTGTGCTCGTTTAAAAATAAAATTCAATTCGGTAGTTCTGGAACTCCAAAGAATCGACGGAAAAATATACAAGAAGGTGTACAAATCCTCCGTGGACACTGAAAGAAGACAAATTTAGGGGAAATAAAGTTTTTTATTCCGATATGCAACCTCAATTTTGTTTTTACTGTAGCTCAAAATACGATATGTTTTTTACCGAAACTTTGCAAAAGAAATGCAGAGCATGTATACGCATTCACATAAAAAATATTAAGTTTTTGAAACATCAAAGTACCAAATTCAAAATTTTCAAAAACAGGATACACTGGTGCCAAGGTACTGCAAACCCACGTTCGGCCAGGCGAGCTTTACAATTAAGATATTCAAACGAAGTGCCGGTCTGATTTACCTACCGGGTGACTTTTGTCTACATGATGTCCAGCAACTCTGAAAACAAAGGGTCCAAAAGTTAAATCTAATACTCCATCCGATCAAAAATAAGTGTTGGTGTTTTTATACTAACATAATATAAAGTTTGTACTAAGTCACCAACACTTAATTTCGATCGGAGGGAATAGTACTAACTAGTGATTTCATGACAAGAGACCACGGGACAATTATATGAATCAGGACGGTTACCTTTTCTCTTTTATAAGGCCAGGACGGTTATCAGTTACTAGCAGCTAATGAATGGTCTGACGGTCTGAAACTAAGAGAAGAGCAAAACAAAGAGGCAAAATCGCCTTACAAAGTAGGTAGAATTAAACTGAAATTCTAAATAATTGAAAACAAGCATAAAAGGAGAAGAGGCCGAAAACATAAGGCCGTTTCTGAAGAGAGGGTCTTGAGGAGAAATGCGAAATGCGTAGGAGCTCCCAGGTGCTACACACCCTTATACTTAGAAAAATAAATAAACAATTCAAAAAAGGTTTAAAAATCAAAAATAAATAAAATCAAAGATGAATACGGAAAGTGTTTTTGACTCCTGAGCTCCAGTGATCCCTCCATTCTAAAAAAAATTAAAAATTATATTTTTAAGTTTTTAAAAAATATGAAAATAAATTCGGATATAGTCAATAATGTAACCTGTAGGCATGAAAATTTTCATAACAAAATTCTTTGTATTGTGATCTACACAAAAATGACAAACAAACTACAAAGCATTTGAACTTGATTTTTTGCACGTTGGTGGAATAAATAGTTGGCTACAACCTAATTTTTGTTTTAATTTTTTTTGATACACAGAAGTATGATTTTAAATTTTCAAAAAAAGTGGAATCACTGGTACCCATGTGCACCAAATCTCCTCTCAGATGAATACCGGTATTGTATTTATAAAAATATTTCCCTAGGAAATTACTTTTATTTTATCCTGAGTAAAAAAACAAACTCGAAACGCCCCATGACCAAGTACTATTCACTTTATATTTGTCATAATTTTTTCCCCAGGTTACAATAAAAGTAATTTCCTATAGAAATATATACATATATAAAAGTTCACAGTTTTAACGCTCCCTCAGATGAGCCACGTCACTTTTGGTACTGTAGATGTGCACATCTACAGTACCCTCACATCTACAGTACATGTTTGTTGGGCAGGAGGTCAAAGCGGTGCACGCAGTCAGTAGAAACCTCTAGACAAACCTATCCCCACAACTGCCTCCTGTTTTATTACTTTCCCGCACTGCTACCTGCCCACCGCCCCGCTCCAGAGATTGATCTCGAATTTTTCTCTTCATGTTTGCCTTCTCTTCATCGTGCCCTTCCCCTCTTGCAAGTTGGGGCCTTCTTCTTCCTCTGCCCCCATAGTTGCCGCCCCACAGTCGCTGCCGCAAGAGGTAGCGGTGAGGAGGCGCCAACGGGCTGAACGGTAGCGGAGCGACGCGGAAGAGCGACATCGCCTAGAAGCCGCTCCGCTACCACCTAGATGGACGAGAAGCAGACCTCCGGTCTTCTCTTGCAGGACGGCTTCTCCGACTCCATGGCATGTAGCAGTAGCGGCGTATGGCCACCGAGACGTCCTCTGCTCCGTGCTCCGTGTCAACAGGCAACGGCAGATTTGGGCGGCATCTGCGGGAGGAAGGTGCGGGAGTGTTTGCCTGTTTGGAGGAAGGAGAATTCTTCAACTAGGTCAGGGTTGCCTTCTGTTCTCCTTTTTCTCCCTTAGCTTCTAATCTTCCCTTTTTTCCTGCAGCCAGCGACGACGGCGAGCGGATGCACGCTGGAGAGCAGCAGAAAGCTAGACTGCGGTGGTCATGTCCCTCCTATACATCTCCTCCCTTCCTCCTGTACTCTTCAAGCTGCAATTTCAAGCATTATTTATGTCTATCAGTGCTTACTAAAGCTACTTTCATGCAAGGAAATCTAAGAGAGTAGCAACGCAAACAACCTAGACGAAAATTTGGGTGAACATGGATCAAGGTAGCATGTGTATGGATTACGATTCATTGTTGTTGACCAACTAACATATCGTAAGTCAAGGTAACTTCATGCATTATAATAGGGCATACAATAGAGGGTTTTGTGCCGGCCAATCGAATCATCTTCCCTGTATTAGGAGGGCGTCCTGAAGTTCGCGTTGGCTTGGATGTGGTTAGCTCTGATCCCAGGCATCATCAAAAACTCCAACACTCATGTTTCCATGTTATTTTATTTTTTTATCCACCTACAACAGGAGAGATTTTGATGCAATATCTATCCAATATTTTTATTGTTGTTGAATCTCAATGTGTCTCTTTCTTGATGTTTTTTTCTATGAACTGCAGATACAGGTTTCTTCAATTTACCTTTCATGCCATGTCTCCTCCTACCACCAGCTAGAGGGGTCCACCTATGAGAGTATGGAGCATACTGAGCTTTGAAGAAAACTGGACTCAGACTTGCACACTATGCTCCTATAGTCCGGGGAATAAAATGTTCCCGAGTAAGACAATCTTCTGAACTCACTTATTTGTTTGGAAAAACGCTGGTTCCAGATTTTAAATGATACATATATAAAAGTTCACAGTTTTAACGCTCCCTCAGATGAGCCACGTCACTTTTGGTACTGTAGATGTGCAATTGCACATCTACAGTACATGTTTGTTGGGCAGGAGGTCAAAGCGGTGCACGCAGTCAGTAGAAACCTCTAGACAAACCTATCCCCACAACTGCCTCCTGTTTTATTACTTTCCCGCACTGCTACCAGCCCACCGCCCCGCTCCAGAGATTGATCTCGAATTTTTCTCTTCATGTTTGCCTTCTCTTCATCGTGCCCTTCCCCTCTTGCAAGTTGGGGCCTTCTTCTTCCTCTGCCCCCATAGTTGCCGCCCCACAGTCACTGCCGCAAGAGGTAGCGGTGAGGAGGCGCCAACGGGCTGAACGGTAGCGGAGCGACGCGGAAGAGCGACATCGCCTAGAAGCCGCTCCGCTACCACCTAGATGGACGAGAAGCAGACCTCCGGTCTTCTCTTGCAGGACGGCTTCTCCGACTCCATGGCATGTAGCAGTAGCGGCGTATGGCCGCCGAGACGTCCTCTGCTCCGTGCTCCGTGTCAACAGGCAACGGCAGATTTGGGCGGCATCTGCGGGAGGAAGGTGTGGGAGTGTTTGCCTGTTTGGAGGAAGGAGAATTCTTCAACTAGGTCAGGGTTGCCTTCTGTTCTCCTTTTTCTCCCTTAGCTTCTAATCTTCCCTTTTTTCCTGCAGCCAGCGACGACGGCGAGCGGATGCACGCTGGAGAGCAGCAGAAAGCTGGACTGTGGTGGTCATGTCCCTTCTATACATCTCCTCCATTCCTCCTGTACTCTTCAAGCTGCAATTTCAAGCATTATTTATGTCTATCAGTGCTTACTAAAGCTACTTTCATGCAAGGAAATCTAAAAGAGTAGCAACGCAAACAACCTAGACGAAAATTTGGGTGAACATGGATCAAGGTAGCATGTGTATGGATTACGATTCATTGTTGTTGACCAACTAACATATCGTAAGTCAAGGTAACTTCATGCATTATAATAGGGCATACAATAGAGGGTTTTGTGCCGGCCAATCGAATCATCTTCCTTGTATTAGGAGGGCGTCCTGAAGTTCGCGTTGGCTTGGATGTGGTTAGCTTTGATCCCAGGCATCATCAAAAACTCCAACACTCATGTTTCCATGTTCTTTTATTTTTTTTATCCACCTACAATAGGAGAGATTTTGATGCAATATCTATCCAATATTTTTATTGTTGTTGAATCTCAATGTGTCTCTTTCTTGATGTTTTTTCTATGAACTGCAGATACAGGTTTCTTCAATTTACCTTTCATGCCATGTCTCCTCCTACCACCAGCTAGAGGGGTCCACCTATGAGAGTATGGAGCATACTGAGCTTTGAAGAAAACTGGACTCAGACTTGCACACTATGCTCCTATAGTCCGGGGAATAAAATGTTCTCAAGTAAGACAATCTTCTGAACTCACTTATTTGTTTGGAAAAACGCTGGTTCCAGATTTTAAATGAAAAATGCTATTTAAGACAATCTTCTGGCTGCTAGCATATATATTTAGCATGTGTGGTGTTGACCACTTTATTATATCAATATAACGTAACATTTGCAAATATTTTAGTTTCTGCTTTATGGTTGCTCTGTGTCAGTTATATTACATGTTATGTGTATAGCCTAATGTAGTATTCAGTTGTGTGTAATAATACATAGCTGGACATCCTAGAGATTCTCACATAGTATATTCACTTATAAATAAAAATATTCTACAAAATATTTAACCTTTGTGAATTGTTATTCTGATAATAGGAATATGGAAAGGCATGTATTTTAAAAGGAAATAGCTGTTCTGTTACACAGTGATGGTGCATGCTACTTTGTTCAGTGGCTGGTTGGATAATGGAAGGGCTGGAGTGGTACCATGTTGAATAGCTAGGAGAGATATCGAAGGTTTTATAGGTGGGACTAGACCCATGAGATTTTTCCATGTCTGGCAGAGGTAAGCCTGAGCATGTCCATTCCTCTATGGTTAAGGGCAGCACGCTTCGCTATAGACACCCCCTGGCGGCCAAGAAACAAAGGGGGGCCTAAAAAAGGTGGGAAAATCTTAGAATATAGTTTAGATTCGAGTGTGCTTCTAAGCCTTTACTGTACAATTTAATCTACTCCGCTTTCGAAAGAAAACATCTGAGAGATTTGGATGGTGTATGAGTTCCTATTCTATGCATCACTTGGTCAGAAATTGAACTTTTTTGGGGGAAAACATGGTAGGAAAGTGTTTTCCAACATAAATAATTTATGTATTGCATATGCAGCTTTCATAAACTCATGTTATAGTTTATAAGGTAATGTACATGTTTTTCTTAAGTAAATGCAATCCATGGACACTCCATATGATATACAGGTAATGTACATGTTTTGCCTAAGTAACTGGAGTTCATGGATAACCATAACCTGTTAATAACTTTGCTTTATCATATACATAATAAAGTTGTCGCATCAATATAGATTTTAAACAGCTTACAAATAACAACGTTATGTGCATAAACATGAATTTGCATTTGGCAGTATGCCCTTGCAAGAACAACCCATGTTTATTTTATGTCAGTATTTGTGTTAACAAAAGCTAAAACTTAACCCACAGAGTACCAAATATGTAAACCTTTGTTTGATTGCATATCTTTGCAAGCAATACTGGTAATTACTAAGACCTATATTTCGGTTGCTTGGCATGCCCCAACCTTTTCATAATAGCGAGAGTATGTTTCAGCAAAGTGAACCATTTTATTGCATTGACAAATTAGGATTTCAGGAAAGAAAATCTGCAATCAGAAATATTTAGTCAACTGTATCCATACCTATAGCACTTGGTTTCTATTGTCCAATGAATGAAATAAGAGAAGCAGAGGATAGAGGTGTGCCGGCCACGCCTCTTGCTGACAGTGCCACCATGCGTTATTGAGTTACTACAGATTATCAGTACCATACTTCCAGACACATGATGGCACCTTGGTAATACTTTCCCATACATCTACCATGAATCCATGATCAAAGAAATTGTGAGGTGATCAATCACCGGTGAGATATGTACGCTAGAAAGATAGTAATACTTGATCTAGCATTACTTTAGCTGGTTATGAAAAGCCCACATTTAAAACTATTTGCTACAACATTACAAGAAGTTAATACTGCTGCACAAATTATGTGCTAACGAAGTTCTATCAGATTGAGCAAAGATAATGTTAAATGAAGCAATAGAAGTAGAGAGCGACCACAAATGGAACGTTACATGTAAGCAGGGACAACAACATCAGCACACGGTGCCGTACCTGGAGTCCTGGACATGATGCTGCCCGCTAAGCGGTAGCTGAAGATAGTCAGTACTGGTGCTATCTCCTGCAGCCGCCGGGTCGGAGGATGCATCCCACCGCCTGATGCGCCAATGGTCGACCTTGTGCAGCTTGAGGCTTGAACATGGAGGTGGTAGCGTGGACAGGTGTGGGCAACGCTGCTCCACAGCGGTGCCACTACCTTTTACGCCACCGGTGATTCTTCCGCCTTCCCAAGCACACACCACCCCTCCTCTCCCCTTTGTTACTCCGATGGATAAGCCATGTTGCCCACGGCAACGATGCAGGCGGACACGGCGAAAATCCACTGGCAGTGGCTATGGCCGTGGGGGGTAGCGAAGCTGGTCGACAAACCGCCGATCATGGAGCTGGCGGCCCATTGGTTGCAATAGTTCGGCACTAAAAAGGACGGATTTGAACGGGACAACAAGCAATATACAGATCGGCTTGACGAGAGCATTAGAGCGTAGTTGACTATCTTGATGGCCGGCGACGGCGGCCGGATTTGAGCGGCACAGCGGGCGGCGATTTCTGGGCTGGGGCAAAGGGGATCCGTGCTAGAAAGAGATTAGCCTATGTGAGTCGAGTGATCTGTCTCTCCGCTTTCTTCGTAGTGTTTTTTTTTCTGAGAATGATGTATGTCTGTGTAGTGTGTGCGCGTCGACTGGATCACTGGACCAGGCTGCGAATGCATAGCCCAAAAAGTGTGTATTCGCTCAAACTCTCGTGGAGTGTTTGGAAATGCATTTTTTATATGGGTGGGTGCATATGCTCTCTTTGTTCACAAATTAAAATAATTTTTGCATGTATATCTTTACATTTTATGTATCCATTTAAAAATTTATGAAAAAGTGACATTATTCATGGCCTGTACAAAAAGGACAAAAATTACAGACATTTTTTTTGAAGCGACTCCGTGGACAGGTAGGATGTAAATATGTACACCCAACATTTTTTTTCTATGAATATTTTAATATTTTCAAATTTGTTGAAAATCCATTTTAAATAAAGAGAGTATATTCCCCCGGAGCCAAAACGCCCTGTTTGTGGAGTGTTGTGTTTCTCCCCTTTTTACTAGCTATATTTTTTAATTACCACATTGTTTGGGGTGGATGGAAAAAGAGAAAAATATATGCAACTCTCGATACCTTGCGACAAACAAAACAATATATTAGTGACTAGAAATTCACATCTTTTACCAGCCAATTTTTGAACATAGTCCACGAAATATCGCCCATCATTATATTTAATTAAGCCATACAAAATGCAAGATAGACTGCAGAATACTCACACCAAATAACTAGAAACTTCAAAGTAATAAAGGTTTTTTTAATTTATAAGATAGTTTCTAAGCAAGTGCATGGCTGTAAGTAGCAATGATGCTACATGTCTCTTACAACAATCTGTTATCACCCCACGGGCGCGGCGTGCCGCCGCGTTGAAGTTTTCTAGTATACATATATAAAGATTGAGAGAAATGACAGCCTCTTAGCTATGCCACGTATGTGTGTTTTACTGTAGATGCATCTACAGTGCCCCATATATCTACAATACTCCATCTTTGATCATTTGTCTGGTATTTTCTTTCAACTTCTTCAGAAGTCTGTCAGCTTCCTACTTTCTTTTCCTATTTTTTTTTCATGCTTTCTAGATATTTCTAAAGATCCACCTCCACCGCTTTGGATACGTAAGAAAAAAGAACTGAACTCCCAAGGGTGCCTCTCCATCTATCTCTTCTTCTAGCCCTAGCAAAAAAATCTAAGCTGACAACTCTTTTCTTCCCCATGGCCGTCGCCGACATCTTCTCCTTCGGGGTGGCGCCCTCCTCTCCCTGCTTGGCCGCTATGTGCAAAGCGATGCATTAGTTAGTACCACCTCCACCGCTTTGGATACGTAAGAAAAAAGAACTGAACTCCCAAGGGTGCCTCTCCATCTATCTCTTCTTCTATCCCTAGCAAAAAAAGTCTAAGCTGACAACTCTTTTCTTCCCCATGGCCGTCGCCGACATTTTCTCCTTCGGGGCGGCGCCCTCCTCTCCCTGCTTGGCCGCTATGCGCAAAGCGATGCATTAGTTAGGGCGGTATGCCTCGAGCCAACCTCTTTCATGGTAGGTGGGCATGCCATGGTTTGCGGGCTGCAGCTCATCACAACATCATCGGCTGGTTCGCCGTGTGGCCTCGCCATGGCCCGCCGTCGCCTGCTCCTTATTTTGGTGCATGGCCTTAGTAACACAACAATATTTCTTTGAACTTTTTTATTTGTTTTTAACAGTAGTTCCCGATGCAAGATGAACAGTAATTTTTGGGATTATTATTTATCATTAATAATTTTCCAGTATAATATGTAATTCCTCGACGGTAGTAACACAACATTATTTCTTTAAAAATTTGTATTTAGATTTTAACAGTAGTTTCTTGATATAATATGAAGAGCAATTTTTTAGTACATTATGAACAATGCACATTACAATATTTTCCCCATATTTTATTATTAGTAATTTCCCAGTACGATCAAGCACACAAACAGTAATTCTTGAAGAATAATTATGACATAAACCTTCAGCGTGAACAATAGTTTACCGATGGTAAGTACCCAATAGTAATTCTTCAATAGCACATAAGTCGCCGATGGTAATTTCTCAGCTATATTTTTTCAATGGTACACGACAACTTGAACAATAATTTTTATGTGGTATACCCAGGGTTCGTCTAAAATAACTTTGGCAAAATAAATATTGACTATTCATGGCCTATTTTATTTGAGAAAATAATCCTATATTGCTCCATCTATCACCTCGCAATCGTCCTACGAGCATACAATACCTTCTTCTATAATGATTACAAAAAAATGCTTCATTAATTGGCGCAGAATAGTTTTATTATTCACTTACTCCATATAATAAATTTCCATACATGCATTATATACGTTCTTTTATTGATCATTCCATGCATTTTATTGATCATATCTTACCTTTCGTATGTACCCTATGGGCGTATTAACTATTTGTCACCTTTTTTGTTTACTGCATCATAATCAACCCATGGAAATACTACTGCTCTTTTTACATATTTGCAAAAAAGTACTCCATTATTGATCGTCTCACATTCATGTGATCATGTCTCTAAATCGACTCTTTTATCTAGAAACACTATTACCACCTTCTCTTTTTAATTGCTCCATGATCACTATCGCTATATGGATGTACTCATTCGTATCCTCTTTTATTTGAGAAAATATTACTACCATATTTGTTAATTGAAGAGTATACATATATACGAAGAACTCAACGCTCCGGGCGTGGCATGCCGCCGCGCCAACCTTCCTAGTATAATATAATGGCTGAAGGATTTAGAGCCCTCACAAAGCCCCACGTTCAAGGTCACTGTTAGATCTTCAAGCCCTCACAAAGCCCCCACATGGATGAACAGTATTCCTGTGATTTGGACCGTTAGATCTTCATCTGACTGCTCAAACAGCTTACATTAATTTTTACCAATAATTTTTCTGCAATTAATTTTTGGTACAAATGTTTATCTCACACACTATATATAATGGCTGAAGGATTTAGAGTTCACGTTCACAGTTCAACATGAACAGTACCACGTGGATAAACAGTAATTCCTGTGATTTGAACCGTTAGATCTTCATCTGACTGCTCAAACAGCTTACATTAATTTTTAACAATGATTTTTGTGCAGTTAATTTTTGGTACAAATGTTTATTTCACATAGTAATTTTTCCACAGTATAATCATCAGCGCTTCCATAATGTCGCGGGCAACAAAAACAACTCATTGTGGAAATTTTCTTGCAGTACATTTTTCCATAGTAATTTTCTAATAAATACGTGATAAAATTATTTTTTATTTGTCCTATCTATATTATCAATAATTTCTTGACAATATTTTTTCGATGGTGCACTTTCGGTAATTTTCCGATGGTAACTTATTTATACAAACCTTAGTGCCGACAATAATTTACCAACGGTAATTATCCAACACTAATCCTTCGGTGGTCAGCTTACATTAATTTTTACCAATGATTTTTCTGCAATTAATTTTTGGTACAAATGTTTATCTCACACACTATATATAATGGCTGAAGGATTTAGAGTTCACGTTCACAATTCAACATGAACAGTACCACGTGGATGAACAGTAATTTCTATGATTTGGACCGTTAGATCTTCATCTGACTGCTCAAACAGCTTACATTAATTTTTAACAATGATTTTTGTGCAGTTAATTTTTGGTACAAATGTTTATTTCACATAGTAATTTTCCCACAGTGTAATCATCAGCGCTTCAATAATATCGCGGGCAACGAAAACAACTCATTGTGGAAATTTTCTTGCAGTACATTTTTCCATAGTAATTTTCTAATAAATACGTGATAAAATTATTTTTTATGTGTCCTATCTATATTATCAATAATTTCTTGACAATATTTTTTCGATGGTGCACTTTCGGTAATTTTCCGATGGTAACTTATTTATACAAACCTTAGTGCCGACAATAATTTACCAACGGTAATTATCCAACACTAATCCTTCGGCGGCGCGAATTTATTAATGCTAATTTCCTAGAAGAGTTCATTCAATAGTGTAAACTACCTAATTCTACAATAGCTTTGGGATCATCAGTGACAAGGGTATAGTTAATAGAGCCCGTTAGTTGAGTACCCCTAAGGCCCGTATAGCCAGGCCCAATTGTAACGATAAGTCGAATACGAGTTCTTACCGTATGTCGATATTGTAATCTGTATCGGACCCTACCCGATCCTCGAGACCTGGCCACCTATATATGGGGGCCAGGAGGGGACGGTGTAGGGCAGATTGAAAGCAAGCCAGGTTGAACACCCAAGTTTACTTTCGACACACCTATTTCGACTAACTTTACCTTCGAGTTCATCCGACGCCCTCTTCCCCCGATCCTAAGTTCTTCATCTAGGACATTTGTCGAGTTAACCTTCATCAATTGGCGCCGACCGTGGGGATCTTGGGCGTTGGAATCATGAATTCGACGGCTTTTTCGCTTTTAGCCAACAGCAGTGCAGAAGTCGACGAAAATCAAGAGATGGAATTGACAATTGGAAGTTTGAGCATCCTCATCGGGCCATCAGGCTCATCTCGCCTTTCAGATCCGACGAAACAAGATCCGACGGCAAGTGAGCCCGAAACAGTAGCAATGATGGAGTATTCCGATGGCTCTTCCAGCGAAGTAAACTCGCCGGTCAGCCTAGGAGAAGTGCAAAAAGGAAAAATCACAGAAGAAGCAAAGGAAAATCTTGACACAGGAGTCCAACTCGACGATCTCATGATCTGCCTCGACGATATCTCAGACAAATCAACAGACACATGGAAGACAGGGTTAGAGCTTTCTGAAGATGGTGACTCGATCTTCTCAAGCTTCAATAGTAATATCGACAGACAATGCCAGGTGCTCGCCATTGTAGGAGACAACTCAGAAGAATTCGACAAAAATAATAACCCAGTGCTAAACCCAGCAAATATCGACAGAGGAGCAAACCACCTAGCAGAAGGACAAACAGCAGAATCGCTCACAGCCAGGGAAAAATTCGACTATCAGTCGACGAATGGAAGATAATAAGAGAAGCCGTAGAGCACGGCACGCCAATACCATCAAACTCCAGCAAAGACATGCTTTTGGGGTATCATTATGCCCTAAGACAGCAGGCGAAGCAACTAGCAAAAGAGAAAATAGAGATCCAAAAAAGGAAGGAATCAGCCATCGCAGCTAGCGACGCCGCTCGTAAAGCGCAAAGCGACGCATCATATAGTAACACAAGGAAAAATCGTCGACACGGTTCAAGGTACGACAACCTCGAGTATTCCGACAGGCAAAGTATCTCCAAAAACCTCGACTCGTCCTTCCTATCGGTCGACGAGCAGGGGAACATCTTACCAAAAACCCCTGAAGCAGCACTAGTAGCAGCGCAAGCATATCTGCTCACAACTCGACCAAGTCCAGGAGATCCTAGGGAACATATGCACAGAGCAGCATTGAACGGACTTAACATGGTGGGCCACAAGCTATCAGCAAAAGGAGAGGAAGCGCATCATCACAAGGAAGCACATAAAGCAAGGTCACCTCGCCATCACAACAGTCCTCGGCGCAGAAGCAGCAAGCAACGATCTCGATCGCCATCGCCAAAACAGCACAGTGGAACCCGAAGATCGCGATCCCCAACTGAAAAACGCGACTATGAAGAAGACGAAAAAGAGATGGGGGCATCATGCTTTACCCGCAGGGTTTGCACCACTCCAGTTCCCAAGGGATTCAAGTTACCTCATGATCAGCAAAAGTACAACGGATCACAGGAACCGCAATCATGGCTCTCAGATTATCTACAAGCAGTACAAATATTAGGAGGAACCAAAGAAACAGCAATGCAAAGTTTGCAACTACACCTCACCGGCGCAGCAAGGTCATGGTTGAGCAAACTAGAGAAAGAAACTATTGGAAGCTGGGAAGACCTCACAAAGCAATTTACAAGCAACTTCAGGTCGACATACAAGCGGCCAGCATCAATAGAAGAAGTCAAAGCGTGTGTACAACAACGCGATGAAACATTGCGAGCATACATCCAAAGATGGAGTCTCATCAAAAATTCGGTAGTCAAAGTTTCAGACGAAAGAGCAATAGATGCGTTCATCATCGGATTAAGGCGAAGAGACCTAGTCGAAGAGATGGGCAGAATCAACCCAAAAACAGTGTCAAACCTCATGGACGTAGCAAACAGATTTGCAGATGGAGAAGATGCATGCAACAACAAGCGGACAAGATCCCCAGAGGACGATAGAAGAAATAGATATGGAAGTCAAAGAAGACGGTCCCGAAATTACGACAACTATGGCTCTCATAGCCAAGTCACCGCAGGATACAAAGACAACAGCTATCAAGGAAGTGATCGCCGGAACTCGGGATATCGAAGCTACGGGAAAGAGGACTACCAAAAGTTTCCCACAAGAGAATCCAGAGAGTACAACCCATCGCCAGAAGATATGCTCAACGGACCTTGTCATATACACTCAGCATTCGTCGATGGGAAGCGAGTATCAAGGCATGCAATGAAAGATTGCACAATGATACGTCCGAAACGTATCTACTTTCTCGAACACTTTTGCTATTGTTTCTCCTCTAATTTGTGTGTTTTGAATACAACTAACACGGACTGACGCTGTTTTCAGCAGAATTGCTCTGGTGTCTCGTTTTTGTGCAGAAATTCAACTTCCAGTAAAAATTCGGGAAAAATCATGAAAAATCCTATTTCACCAGAAGACCCACGGAGCCAGAAGACCGGAGGGAGAAGTGGCTCGAGGCACCGTCACAAGGTGGTGGCGCGGCCCAGCTCTGGCCGCGCCACCCCTATGTGAGGTGGCCCCAGGCTCCCTCTCGACCTCCCGTCTCGCGTACATATACCCCCTGACGACTTGAGATCGGGGGACGGCGTTTTTTCCCAGATAGACTTCCGCTGCGCCGCCGCCATCAGAAACCGCGATTCGGAACCAGAAACTCTGTTCTGGCACCCTGCCGGGACGGGGATTCGGAGGAGATCTTCATCACCATCACCACCGACGCTCCTCCATCGACCATCCATGACTCCCCCATCCATGTGTGAGTAATTCCCCCACTGTAGGTGAGGGGATGGTAGGGATTGGATGAGATTGTTCATGTAATTTGATATGAGATTGATAGGGCATAGTGCCTAGTATCTTTATTTAGTGCCTATGACATTGTTGCAACTTGTTGTGCTTAATGCTTGTCACTTTGGGCCCGAGTGCCATGATTTCAGATCTGAACATGTTATTATTTCTATGATGATCATTGTTGTTTATGGTCTTACCTACAAGTTGTATACACATATCGTTGTCCGGAACCCGAGGCCCCAAAGTGACAGAAATTGGGATAACCGGAGGGGATGGCTATGATGTGAGGATCACATGTGTTCACCAAGTGCTAATGCTTTGCTCCGGTACTCTATTAAAAGGAGTACCTTAATTACCAGTAGTTTCCCTTGAGGCCCTGCTGCAACAGGCTGGTAGGACAAAAGATGTCGTGCAAGTTTCTCCTTGTGAGCACGTACGACTATATACGGAACACATGCCTATGATTGTTTGTACTAGGATGCTTTATCATTATTTATCTGCATTGCCCGTATCTCATTGATTTCATGAATTATCTTATCCATGCAACGCCCGTTATCCATCCCTATGCCTACAGTATTTGTTCCTACTGTTTACAACCGTTACTTCTACTGCTCCTATTTTACTACTGCTGTTACTGTTTTCCTACTGTCACTGCTATAAAACTGTTGCTACTGATAAACCGCTGCGAGTAAGACTGTTTCCAGGTGCAGCTGAATTGACAACTCAACTGTTAAGGCTTACATATATTCTTTGGCTCCCCTTGTGTCGAATCAATAAATTTGGGTAATACTTCCCTCGAAGACTGTTGCGATCCCCTATACTTGTGGGTCATCAAGACTATTTTCTGGCGCCGTTGCCGGGGATCATAGCTTTATCTGTAAGTTAACTTAGTATTCATATTGTTCGCTGCAATCCTTTCATCATGGGTAAACCTCGTGATGGAAAAGTTCCTATATTGCCATCCACTACAAGAAGAGGTACGACTCTCAACACCTCTGTTGCTCTTGATTCGCCATCTGTTATGAGTAAGTTGCTTACACCACCACACCCACATGCTACTACTTCTGCTGAGATTGAAAGTGCCACTGATAATTTAGATGATGCTTCTGCTGTGCTTGATGAGAGAGGTTCACTAGGTTCCTTTTTAGAGGCTACTATTGCTAGAGCTAAGTTGGGAAACACCACTGTTACACCTGTTAGTTCACCTGAGTCTAGGGAATGTTCTAGTGATGATTATGATGATGATGCTTATATTGAGCTTAATGATGATTTTATTGCAGAAGCACATGTTGCTCGTGATGCAGGTAATGTTAAAGAACTTCTTGCTAGACGTTCTGTTAGATATAATTTGTCTCCTGATCCTAAGTTTGCTGCTTCTCCTATCAATATTAGAGACAAGGATTATGATTTCTCTTTGGATTTATCTTACATATCTATTGTTGAGAAAACTCCTTTTTGTGGTACTAAAGATGAGAGTGCTATGGAGCATATGAATGAGCTTTCTACTTTGAGTAATTTGTTTTCTGATGATATTAAGCTCCGCACTTATTTTGTTGCTAAGATTTTTCCTTTCTCGTTGAAAGATGCTGCTAAAATTTGGTTTAATAGCTTGTCTCCTGGGTCTCTTACTAGTCCTATTGCTTTGGTTAATGCTTTCTTTCAGAAATATTTTCCCGCTAGTGCTCAACATGCTGCTGTGCAGAAAATCTTTGATTTTGAACAGGGAAAAGGAGAGAAATTGCCTGAATCTTGGACAAGGTTTTGTTCTTTAATTAGAGCTTTGCCTAAAGAACCATTGCCTAAGAATGAACTCCTTGATATATTTTATAATGGACTAACAGATGAATCTAAGTCATATTTGGATAGTTGTGCTGGTTGTGTTTTCAGGGAAAGAACTCTGGCTGAAGCTGAGGAGTTAATGGCTAAAATAAGCCGGAATCATGATGATTGGATTTTAGTTGAGCCAACACCAGCACCCACTCCTGCGCCATCTACAGAGCCTACACCGAAGAAGAGAGGGATGATTGAATTAAATGATGAAGTTATGAAGGAGGCTAAGAAAGCTCTTAAGGAGAAAGGTATTAAGGCCGAAGATGTGAAGAATTTACCTCCTATTGAAGAATTATGTAAGCCAATCCCTCGCTCATCTACTATTGAGGTACACTCTCTCCAGCGCTTTGATGAAAGAGATATTCCTTACACTAAGCCTCCTGATCAATGCTTAGATGAGTTTGATAATTTTATTGTTAAGCAAGAAAATTTTAATAGAATGGTGCATAATCATCTGTTGGAGAATTCTAGAGTTATTAACAAGATGCAGGATATTGTGGAGAGAACCGCCAATGATGTGAAGATACTTGCTAAACATTTTCAAATGATTCAAACACAAATTGATCAGCTTACCAAAGTGCAGCAAGACCTGCTAGTTAATGCTGCAAGAGAGAAGCAAGCATGTGAAATACGCACAAGAAGTGGTGCTGCTACTCAAGACCCATTATATCCTGAGGGACATCCTAAGAGGGTTGAGCAAGATTCTCAACGCACTTCAAGTGATGATATTCCTCCCAAGAAGAAGAAGAAGCATAAAACAACTGCAGAATCCTCTGATGCAGGTAAAGATCCTAACAGTGTTTCTATTTCTGATGCTGAAACAGAACCAGGAGATGATAAAGAAGAAGATAAAGAAGAAGTTGAAGAAGAACCGGAAAAGAGTGATAAAAATGCAAAGTACACCAAAGAAGACTTCATTGCCAACAAGCATGGTAAGGAGAGGGAACCTTGGGTACAGAAGCCAATGCCTTTTCCTAGTAAGAAACACAAGTCCAAGGAAGAAGAACACTACAACAGGTTTTGTGAATGGATGAGACCTTTATTTTTGCAAATTCCTTTGACTGATGCTATTAGAATGCCTCCTTATGCAAAGTACATGAAAGATATTGTCACTAACAAAAGGAAAATTCCTAGTGAGGAAATTTCCACACTGCTTGCTAACTATTCTTTTGATGGTAAAGTTCCAGAGAAGCTTGGAGATCCAGGTATACCGACTATTCCTTGCTCCATTAAAAATAACTATGTTAGAACTGCTTTATGTGATTTGGGAGCTGGAGTTAGTGTAATGCCTTTTTCTCTTTATAAGAGACTTGATTTAGAAAAACTGGTTTCAACTGATATATCCTTGCAGATGGCTGATAAGTCTACTACTATTCCTATTGGTATATGTGAGAATGTTCCTGTTCAAGTTGCTAACAGCTGTTTAATATTAACTGATTTTGTTGTGTTGGAAATGCCTGAAGATGATAATATGTCTATTATTCTTGGGAGACCTTTTCTAAACACTGCAGGTGCTGTTATTAATTGCAATCAAGGAAAAGTCACTTTTAATATTAATGACAAAGAGTATACAGTTTATTTTCCCAAGAAGATTGATAGGAGGAATGCTCTAAATTCAATCAAGCATGTTGAGACCATCAAAGTTGGCCAAATTATTTGTTCAGAGCAAAAGCCCAAGGAAGAATATCAAATTTTTATGGTTGGGGCTATACCTATCAAAGTTGAGGTAACATAAGCATTAAGTGAAGTGCAAAGTTTTGCCTCATATAAACTTAGTTTGGTAACAAGACTTGATCAACCTTGTTAGCAAAGTGAATTTGTATGAACGAAACTTCATTTTCACCGCATCCACTCCACCTCACTTGTATTTACTTTCATCAAATTTTATTCCTTCAGTTTAGTTGCATGATTAAGAGTATCTCAAAGCTGCTGCATGTTTAGTTTTGATTTGCTTGAAATCTTTTCATCCTCGTTTTTCCTGAGTTTTATCGATATGCCAATTTCTGAAAAATCCTCGAAAATAAAGTTTCTCGAAAAATTCCAGAAAATTCTTTATAAATTTTTATGTCAAAAATGGGGCAGGGAGACACCTGGGAGGCACCAGGTGGGGCAGCCACGCCACCTCACACACAGGTGGCGCGGCCCAGCCCTGGCCGCGCCACCCATGTGTGAGGGGGCCCCACCAGGCCACTCACTCATCTCTTCTTCCCCTGCTCTTTCTCTCTCCCGAAAAACACCGACCCATTTTCTCAAGCTCGAGTTTTTGCTGTCCTTCACCTGGAATTTTCGATCTCCTTGTTCAGCCCAACATTTTTGCGGAAACTTGGATCATTTGCTCTCCGGTATGTGACTCCTCCACTTGTCCAAGTAGAATTTCTTTTGGTAGAGTATTTCTTGAGTATTTTAGCATTGTAGGTGACAGTATAAATGAGTATGCATGCTTATTCTATTATTTAGAAAGATTATTTTGATGCATGATAGCTCTCTAGTGACCCTCTATAGTAGTTCCTACATTTGCTTGTCTTTAAATCACCTTTTATGAGTTTGTTGAAAAATTTCAGAAATGGAGGAGAATGTGTATCAGCTCTCTCAACATGAACTAGAAGTGCAAGATGTTATGAAAGTTCATCGTGAAGAGAAGGTTTTCCCCTCACACTACCCATGCTCAGCATTCTTGAGTGCTGCTGGATTTCTGCAGGATTTTCGAGCCTTGCTTTCTAATGCAGGATTAGAATATTTTGTTGAGGGTGAACCTTCCCAATATGTTAAACTAACAATGTCTGTGGTGCAGGATTTCAGATTTAGTTGGTCCACTTCTAACCCCATGGTTCATTATAAAATTTATAACAAATCTGTGGACTTGCCTCTTGATGTTTTCTGTACAGCTATTAGAGTTCCACAGTGGGGATCGCTTGAGAAGATAAGGGGACAACCAAGGCAATTGTTAGAACTATACGAGGAGATTTGTCAAGGAAGAAGCTTCACAGGAGAGGGTGGTAAAATTTGAAACATTCATTTCCCATCCATTCGATATTTCGCCTTCTTCATTACCAAATGTGTTCTTGCTAGGAAATCTGCAAGTAAATTGTCTCTCCATGATCTAGCTTTCATTGCTGCGGCTTTAAGGCGCGATAGAACTTACAATTTGGGTGCCTTAATAGCTTTCCGTCTTGATATTAACCGTGAGAAAGGGGGAATTTGTGGGGGGCTTATAGCTTCACGCCTGTTAGCTTTTCATGGTGTTTTGCCTCATTTTCGAGATTTTTAGTTCCCCGAGGAGAAACTTGGCCTTGATGCTATGGTTCAACATAAGTTTATTTCTCCTCCTGCCAGTTTGATTAATTTAACATTTGAGCTAACCCTTTTCAAGAAGACTACCTGGAAGGTAGTAAAGACTGAACGATCAATCCGTTTGCCTGCACCTCTTTTGTTTAACCTTGATCGCAGGAATGGATGGTCGCATACTGAAGATGAGCTTGACGTGTACATAGGGGAGCACCCGCCGCCTGTGCACACTGAAGAAGGCGCCGAGGAGTCGGGACAGCCCTCCAACACTATGAATTTCCCATACGAGCAGCCTTATTATGATTATGCGCCATCAGCTTCATCTTCACGGGAACCAGGGTACGATTACGCCTATGATGACCCACCGGCTTGGAGCAGCTACCAGAGCCGGCATTGATCTCCACTTAGGCCAAAAGCCTAAGCTTGGGGGGAGGTACGCCGACGATTCACTCATCTACATATCATATTCTGTCGGACCTTTGTATATTCATGTTTCGCTTTCTTTATTGTTCTAGTTCTTACTTCTGCTTTCCAAAACACAAAAAAAGACCAAAAATATTTCCGTTGTTTCTCTCTATTTGGCTCTTTAGTTTTCTACCTTTGGTTTGCTTTAGTTGCTATTTTCGGTTTGCTATTTGAAAAATCCAAAAATATTTTGCTTTGTTTGCTATTTCCTTCCGCTTTTGCTTTCAAAAATCGAAAACTCCAAAAATATTTGTTGTTCTTCTTTGGTTTTGTAAAGTTTGTTGCAGAGTTCAGTTCCCCGTTATTCTATTGGAGCTTGGTATTCATTATATATTATTCAAGCCACACAAGTGAAGAGCAATAATGACGACATATGACAATCCGGGATGTGGTAAGAGGCTGGTATGAACTCTATTTGTTTTCATTTTTGTACATATACTCGTCTATGTGGACATGCTTAGTCGGTTCATGTAAGGTATATGTTATCTAATAGATGCTTTGTAGTTCTTGCTTTCATATGATTAGTTTCAATTTACTATTAGCCTGTAGCATGTCATGTAGACGCTTGCATGCATTGTTTTATTCATAGTATGGTATGATATTGTGGTATCCACCTCTCAAAGCTTCATTTGAATCGACTTGGCACATGCTCAAGCATGCATATGACTGAACAAAAAGTCAATTAAGCCTCGATGATCTAAATTGCCTCAGAGTTCTTGTATCATTTTTATGCCTATATTAATTTTGTTTTGTCGCAAGCATGATTATGATAGTTATTGCTCTCTCGATTGTCGCTTCCCAGTCTTTTGCTAGCCTTCACTTGTACCGAGTATGAGCTCTACTCGTGCATCCAATTACCAAAAACCAAGTCTTCCAAAGAGTCCACTATAAATTCCTATGCATGGTATTTGTGAGCCATTCCAAGTAAATTTTCATGTGCTACCTTTCAAAACTTTCAACTACTTCTCATTTTGTGCCACTGTTTTTAGCTCATGGGGACGTAGTGGTCGGAATTACTATCTTCCATATTAAATTAAGTACCCTTCGACTAGGCAGCTTCATCTGCTTGTCATTAATTTTGCAAGGGAGCTGGTCAGACCATTATAATCTTAATTCTAAAAGAAAGAAAAAAGGCACTCCTCCAAAGGATTGTGAAAGTTGGTGGGCACCCGATGGAATCGGTTAGCCATGGTTTGAGAAAGGAAAAAGGTGGGGAGGAGTGCCAAAGCTTTATAAAAGAGCACCAATGTGCCAATTTTCAAAGAACTCGGAACCGCTCTCACTTGTTTATTATGGAAGATAGTAAGTCCCCATTGCTAGTCGTTGACATAGAACAACCACCTCTCAAAATAATTTTTTATCTCTGTTTTACAAATGAAAAGCTCTAGCACATGTTAAATCACTGCTTCCCTCTGCGAAGGGCCATTCGTTTACTTTTATGTTGAGTCACCATCTTCTAACTTTAAGCACTTCTTGAGAGCATAGCTGTTATTCTTAGTGTAATGTGCTTGTCCCAGAACACGGTTAATTGTGGTATAACTTTGATGCTTGTATCTTTGATATTTCTACTTCTAGTCTTCCCTTGGACTTCAGAGGTGCCTCAACATTTATGTTTTGCTCTACAAATAAAGGCAAGTGGGATACCATTCTCTCATATCATTTATGCATATTACAATCTTGTAGCTTCTCATGCACATGTTACTTGTTATTAGTGCATTGGCACTCTTTCATAGCTTGCTTGACTATGAGGTGATATTAGTTGCATATTTCTTATTATGAATCGCCTGAGTATTTGATCACATAGTTAGTATATATACATCATATGAGCAAATGTGTTCGTGAAAGTTTCTTTTATCGCTCTCAGTTGTTAACTGAATTGCTTGAGGACAAGCAAATAGCTAAGCTTGGGGGGAGTTGATACGTCCAAAACGTATCTACTTTCTCGAACACTTTTGCTATTGTTTCTCCTCTAATTTGTGTGTTTTGAATACAACTAACACGGACTGACGCTGTTTTCAGCAGAATTGCTCTGGTATCTCGTTTTTGTGCAGAAATTCAACTTCCAGTAAAAATTCGGGAAAAATCATGAAAAATCCTATTTCACCAGAAGACCCACGGAGCCAGAAGACCGGAGGGAGAAGTGGCTCGAGGCACCGTCACAAGGTGGTGGCGCGGCCCAGCTCTGGTCGCGCCACCCCTATGTGAGGTGGCCCCAGGCTCCCTCTCGACCTCCCGTCTCGCGTACATATACCCCCTGACGACTTGAGATCGGGGGACGGCGTTTTTTCCCAGATAGACTTCCGCTGCGCCGCCGCCATCAGAAACCGCGATTCGGAACCAGAAACTCCGTTCTGGCACCCTGTCGGGACGGGGATTCGGAGGAGATCTTCATCACCATCACCACCGACGCTCCTCCATCGACCATCCATGACTCCCCCATCCATGTGTGAGTAATTCCCCCGCTGTAGGTGAGGGGATGGTAGGGATTGGATGAGATTGTTCATGTAATTTGATATGAGATTGATAGGGCATAGTGCCTAGTATCTTTATTTAGTGCCTATGACATTGTTGCAACTTGTTGTGCTTAATGCTTGTCACTTTGGGCCCGAGTGCCATGATTTCAGATCTGAACATGTTATTATTTCTATGATGATACTTGTTGTTTATGGTCTTACCTACAAGTTGTATACACATATCGTTGTCCGGAACCCGAGGCCCCAAAGTGACAGAAATTGGGATAACCGGAGGGGATGGCTATGATGTGAGGATCACATGTGTTCACCGAGTGCTAATGCTTTGCTCCGGTACTCTATTAAAAGGAGTACCTTAATTACCAGTAGTTTCCCTTGAGGCCCTGCTGCAACAGGCTGGTAGGACAAAAGATGTCGTGCAAGTTTCTCCTTGTGAGCACGTACGACTATATACGGAACACATGCCTATGATTGTTTGTACTAGGATGCTTTATCATTATTTATCTGCATTGCCCGTATCTCATTGATTTCATGAATTATCTTATCCATGCAACGCCCGTTATCCATCCCTATGCCTACAGTATTTGTTCCTACTGTTTACAACCGTTACTTCTACTGCTCCTATTTTACTACTGCTGTTACTGTTTTCCTACTGTCACTGCTATAAAACTGTTGCTACTGATAAACCGCTGCGAGTAAGATGTTTCCAGGTGCAGCTGAATTGACAACTCAACTGTTAAGGCTTACATATATTCTTTGGCTCCCCTTGTGTCGAATCAATAAATTTGGGTAATACTTCCCTCGAAGACTGTTGCGATCCCCTATACTTGTGGGTCATCACACAACATTCTTAAAACTGCAAGAGGCAGCATTAAACAAGCAAACCGAAGCAAGGCGACAAGGATTTGAAGGAAGCAACAATCCTCCGACAAAACAACAAGGAAACAACGGAGCTCCTCAAGGACAAGATCAGCAAAACCAGGGGCACGACGACGACGAAGGATACGTTCCATCAAAAGGCCACATCACAGCAATGATACAACCTGTGCCCAAATCGAACAAAGAAGAAAAGAGTATCTCTCGACAAGTCAACCTAGCAGTCATCTCACCTCCAGCCACAACGGAGTATCTGCATTGGTCAGAACAACCAATCGAGTTCAACAGAGAAGACCACCCTATAACAGTACCTCGGCCAGGAAACGCGCCTTTGGTACTTAAAGCTCAAATCGGAGCATATGATGTCGACAGAATATTCATGGATGCAGGAAGTGGGATTAACCCGATATACGCAAAAACGCTCAGAGCAATGCACATATCACTAGAGTTCCTGAAACCAACGGATTGTTCTTTCCACGGAATCGTACCAGGAAGTGCCAATTACCCACTGGGTCGAATAGCACTCAATGTTTGCTTCGGCAACCAACAAAACTACAGGAGAGAAAAACTGGACTTCGAAGTCATGGACTGGCCATCTCAGTATCATGCGATACTCGGGCGACCCGCATTTTCGCGATTCATGGCAGTGCCACATTATACATACCTGGTACTCAAAATGCCAGGACCAAGAGGAATAATTACAGTAAAAGGAAGCTTTGAAGTCTCAGATCTCTGCGACAGGGAGTTCCACAAGATGGCGCAAAACTTTGGCATGATAGCCAACTATGCAGAAAAGGCGAACAATACGACTACAGAAGGCGTCAAGCTACTCGAAGGACGCGTTGCGGAGCCGGAGATGAAAAAACCACGAGTAGGAGCATCGGGAGAAGTCAAAGATGCAGGAGAAGAAGAGAAAGCCATGATGGCATAAGATTTCAAGAACAATAAAATAGAGTAGAAGAAGAAGGCTGTAAAAGCCACGAGTTATACCAGGGGCAATGCCCTCTAGATCCAGAACACAGGCCATAGGCCGGATCTCTTGGGTCACCCCATGTATCTTACATGACAAGTATAATAAAGACAAAACGTTCCTCAGGTTTGAGTCTACGAGTCTTTCAAAGAGAAAATGCGGCAAACGCACGAGTCATATAAAAAAAACGCTCTAAAAATATATCTCAGACATACAGTCGCGAAATAAGAAATTCTCGCATTTTTCATAAGTATTACAACATCGGGTTGTCAGAATCATCCACACCCAAAGGGTCTGAATAATGAAACTCGCGGAAAAACGCGGCATCTTCTTGCAATAGCCTGGCTATAATTCGTCGGGCAGGCTGCAAGGTACTCTCCAAGTGTACCCGAAGGCTAGCTCCACCTGGAGGGTAACTCAGCGACATAGAACTATAATTGAGTCTTGGTTGCCACTTGCGTATCCACCCAAGGGCAAAGTTGGCACCTGCCACTAAGTTCAGTTCTATCAAACGATGAATTCGCTGGCTGGATCTAAAAGTATCAAGAAGTAGTGGGAAAGTCGAAGGCACAGGATTGCGAGGAAGCATAACCGAGTGCATAGTTATGAGAGATCTTCTGCAGCCATCCACCGCTTCGCCAACATGCTGGGCACGGTCCTGAAGCAATACAACAGCACGCCGGCGACGAGGATCAGACCACAAATTTTCAACACCTGCGGACATTTTCTCTAGGGTCGCATTTCGCTCGGTAACCCGACGATCTTCAGCGGCGAAATCTAAACAAGTGCCTATGAGGGCAAGAGGATATCATAAGAACAACAGTGGAACAAAAAGAGGAAAAGATAAGTCGAGAAGAAACTTACATCTGAACATTTCGTAGGCGGATTCAATAATGCCAAGGAGAAAAGAATTGCATTCCTCGTGATGCAAAATGTAACGCCCTGCCTTTTGCTAAAGACAGAACTCCTGTGTATTGTGTCATTCCCTGGATCAGTAGATAGCACCACAGTACAAAATATAGTAATCATTGCAATAGCATCAATATTACAACGTAAATCCAATTACAAAGGTCTTCTACCTTATGAGTACACAGCATAAAGCATAGTTGCAGTGAGCCTCCATTCTTCATCACGTGCCACAGGCAGACATGTTGGAATGTAGTCTCGAGATCCTACTCCTGGTTCCTTACTCGAAATAAAACCTGCACGTTTGAATATGCAGCCCCAGAGGGGTCAGTACAATGATGTACTGGCAAATGACACATATTTGGTGGCATTTTTGTGGAAATACTATACTACATGACATTTGGCTGGTGGATCTCATAGGCTGGTTTGCATAAAGCCAATTTTATCCTATAATCCATTTTAATACTTTCTTTCAACAAATTTTATTTTTCAAGGGTCAAGACAACCCCCATACACTACATACTGGCCGGTATGTAGTTCTGGGCGAAACTCAACAAAGTTTGGAACCTCAGGCACCACCACCCCTCGGAGTGTATGGTCCTTAGTTCCTACCTAGGGGTTTCTAGACAAATTTTAATAATTCAGAAATGGTGATGAGATTCTTCCGTACATTCCATGTCTAGAGACTCAATTGTCCATAACCGAGGACACGGCTAATCGATTAGTTGTATACACCTTGCAAGGGTTGTGCACTTTCACCTTACGATTCATTTTATGCCCATACATAAAATGAAACGAGACCTTTTAGAGGAGAGGGCAACTAACTGGCAAGATCCGCTCCCAACCTATAATTCTTCTACCACCATCTTCTTGCACACAAGTTGCACTCCCACATCTAATCAGTCAAGACAGAGCCCATAATGTCATAAGGCTGCACTGGAAGTACACTAAGCATGGAAGACATAGCCATCTCTTTGTTCCTGGGTGGCCATCCCGAGCGGTATTCTGTTCCCACATCCTCTTACAAGGCATGCGTCCCAAAACCCACCTACCTCGCCTCATCTTATCAAACCAATCCACCCAGGTGTTTCATTTTAGTTGAAGTTCTTAACTTGTTCACAGAACACATTTCAAGTGATCTTAGCAAGGCATCAATATTAACAAAGTATTTAGTATCCTATCAGGTGGGGTTTGAGGGATAGCTACACACTACTAGGATCTAAGCATTTGATAAAACAGTTGAGTAAAACACCTATCATGCATACTACAAGAGGTGAATATACTAATGCATAAATAAAATAGGTAAGGGATATGTGTGTCACTTGCCTTTTTGAAGATCACGATCTTTCAGTCCTCTCAACTAAGCACGTAGCTCTTTGCACAAACTATAGCACAAAAATAACATAACATAAACATACCATACCAACACAATCAAACAAATCAAACAATTGAAAAGTATTTGTTTAACAATTCAGATTTATTGAGATGTCATGATAGAAAGATATGGCAAAGGAAATATGGGTTGTGAGATATGGATTTGAGAGCTTAGCTGGGGAAGATCGATATGATTGGAGAGAGAATTGGATTAGGCATAATATGATTGATGAAGTTTTTAAGCTCTATTAAAGCATATAAGAGTTTTAGGAATTGCTCATGTGAAATAAATTACACAAGAGTCAATTTGTGCAACTACAACACTATTGAGTAAATGTGACAACAATTGCTCTTGAATAGCATCTACTGCACTTAGGAACTAGGTTAGGTTTTAAGAATGCTTGAACTACTCAATTAGCACATTAGCAAGTTGAATAGTTCAATACATGTGAACAAAACTAAGTAGGCATTGGATTGGGTATGAATGATTGATATTTGAGGACATGGCTCAAATGGTTCATTGTTCAACATGGTGTATAACACATACCACGGTATGGGTTATAACAACTCCACATTAATAGAACCTAAGTTTGAGATGAATTCATATTCTACTCAAGTAGCACAATTGCAATTTGAGTATATATGAATTAGACAAAATATAATGAGTGAGATCTTCATGCTTTATCGAAGCATAATGAATCTTGGAAAAATCTTATGTGGGTAACCCATATAAGAGACAAAATAGTGCAATAGCAATACTATCGAATAAGTGTGATAACAATTATTCTTAAATAGTATATATTACACTTAAGCTTAGGCTAGGATTCATATAACATTGAAGTATTCAATTAACTCAAATGCAAATTGAATAGTTCAATGCATGGCTAAGATTGAGTAGACATGAATAACTGGCTATAGGTAATGGATATGTATAGATGATGTTTGAAAACATGGCTTAAGGTTCCTAACGAGTAAATGTGATTGGGTTAAGTACTACGATGTTGATTTGATCAATACCATAGTAGCAAAGGTAGAGACTAAGATTGAATGTATCACATTTTACTCAAATGACACATTTGTAATTTGAATAAGTGGGTACTATGCAAGATAGGTCTAAGTGAAATGATCTTGATCAAGATGTTGTTCAGATAACATTGGTGACTAGGTATGATTGTAAGATTTGCTATGGTAGAAGGAAACATTGATTGAAATAGAAATAGAATTAATCTATATATGAATACTCAAATTCTCATATTAGAATTTGAATAATTGTGAAGTGGTTCAAGAAATTATGGGAGTGATGCTACTGGATAGCTTGCAGTAATACAAAGTCACTGCAATTGGATTCATTCTAAAATAAGTTATTGAATTTGAACTATCACCAAAATAGTGATTTGGATAGATTTGAATGCACAAAGTGTGTGCACGTATCAAATTTGAAAGTTTCTGGTTCCAGAGTGTTCTACATGTTCTGAGGAATCCATAAACTACAAATTTGTAATTTTTGGATTAACAGAACTAAAGATATAAATTGATTAAGTTAACAGAAGGTTTGATTCCAATTTGAAAATAGTTTCAAATTGAACCCATAAAATATAAGATTTTATGGTATTGCTGGATTCTACAAGTCTCAAGGATTCCAACGGTATATTATTTGCTATTTTTCGAATTACAGATCAAAAGATATGATTTTCCAAAGTTTGCACATAATTCTGTCAATTTCCAATTCGATTTTCTATTTTACCCCGAGAGACTAGCCACGTGGCGTGATGCCATTGGCTGATACCGGTTCGGCCGGATCTGCTTCCTGAGCCATTAGATCTGAAGGGTATTTGATGGTCTGGATCGTTCCATACCGATTGAGTTAAGTGATCAATTGTGGCCACTGGATCTGGATCTAACGGTGCAGAAGAAAGGGGAGGGAGATCTCACCGCGGGGCTAGGGTTCCGGCTTGCCGGTGGTGAGGTAGCGGCCAGGTGGTTGACTCCGGCGGGGTTCTGGACCTCCCCGAGGCTGGAGAACAAGTGGACGGGGTGCAGAGCGGCGTGGGAAGCTCGGGTGAGTGGTCGGCGGGGACTATTGCTTCCAGGAGCTGCGACGAAGTGCGGCCGGAGGTGCTCTGCACGTCGACGAGATCCAGGCGTCCGTGGCTTCGATGATTCCCTGGGAAATTAGGACAAACGGAGGCATCAGGGGATGCGCGTGATCAAAGGGAAGATGAGGGGTGCCAAATCTGGTGGCTGCGTCACCTTACTCCGCCAGGTTTCGATGGAAACAGTGGCGCATAGTTTGAACTCCGGCGAGCTATTGCGGCAGCCTGGGGGCACAATCTACAGAGGGTTGAAAGGGGAAATGGAGAGGGAGTTGAGGGCTACTTATAGGCGTGGGCACGGGGCCGAATTACTCAGGCAATAAAGAGGAATGAAGATGGGAGTAACGGCGGGCTCGGGCGTTACTCCGGCGTAATCACCGGCTGGAGGAAGAAGATGACCGGGCTGACGAGGGGGTCCCACCAGTCAGCCGGGGTGAGAGAGAGATAGGGTACCGCTTCGGTTATTTGCTTCCTGGGCCGCGGGCTGTTTCACCTTCTGGGCCGAAAGGTTTCCCCGGGGTCCTTTTCTTATTTTCTCTTTTTCTTTCTCTTTTCCTTTTCTGGTTTTCTGTTTTTATTTCTATCTTTTGCTAAAAAGCTTCAAATCAGATCAAACTTCCTTCATAAATTTTGTAAAATTCAAAGTAGTCCTTTTAAAACAGTGAACAACAAGTTTCCTAAATCAAACATGGTTTTTGAGTAAAGCTTCATATGCATAGCATGAAAGTGTTGCTTGCATAGAAGAAATAGAATTAGGGTTTAGGAGATAGTTCTTTTAAAGAAAATACTTCACATAATAATTGTTTGAAATCATCTTTCAAACTTAGTTTTGAAAATGCAATTCTTTATAAACACATTTGAAATGCATTCCTTGCAAGTAACTTGCATAGGTTTTGAAAGAAGAAAATAATATTTTGGACATTTGCTTTTCTCAAAGAAGTTCTTTAGGAAATAAATAGAGGATTTAAAATAGTTTTTCAATAAAGCTTTCAATTAGACTCAAAAAGTTTTAAATCCTTGTGAAATTTCAATCAATGCATTCAAAACAAAAGCAAAAAAAATTCCCCAAAATTTGATAAAATCTTGGGATGTTACACAAAATCTTCGCCGTCAAGCTGGACACCTTATCATCAAGAATGGATACCTGCTTCATCAAATTAGAAGCTTTGCTAGCTTTGTCAAATGCCATCTAAGCTTGGCGTTTGGCTAAAGTCAAGCGAGATTCGAGATCAGAAATCCTTAAAGAATACTCTGCACATTGAGTGCATTGACTAGGAGGTGAAAAAACCGTCGAGTCGAAGGTGCGGGCAACGGAAGGAGCAGGTCCGCCAGTCAAGGGATCGTTGGTATGCATCGATTGGAAGTCAAAAGAAAAGAAAGAAGAAATATTTCAGAAAGGCAGCACAAGACCTCATAAGGCGAAAATATATTTACATAAGTGCAAAACCCTTTGACTAAAGTTCTCGGGTTGCACGCGACTAAAGGTTTTTACATTCAAAAGGAACAAATTGAAAGCTACAGAGGAGCCGAAGTCTACGCCACCTCAGCATTTTGCTCCGTGGCAGAAGAGGGCATGGCAAATCCGTCGCCAGAAGTCGACGGAGGTGCAGACTCTTCCATAGTTGGAGCTGGTGTAGTAGATGCCGCGGAGGCCGCAGAAGGAGAAATAATCGCTGCCAGTGCAGGCGCCAACTTCTTCGCCTTCTCAAAGAAAACCTTCATCTCATCGCGAGTGCGGCCATGGGGAGAGCTCACCTTCTCCCAGTCGAAATCCGCACCATGCGCAAAAGAAAGTGCAATAGCACCCTCAGCGCCGCGCTTCAGAGAGAGCCCCTTCAGCTGAAGGGTCGGGTCCTCAATTGTATCGAAGGACTTGGCAAGATTCTCCAAGCTATCCTTCGGGACTTCTGCCTTCTTTTTCGGCCACGACCCGACGAATAACCGCGACAGAATGCGGCTAATCAATTCAAAAGTCTCCTGGATAGATATCCAGTTTGCCTCGAGTAGGTTAACTGCGGTCAGCAGAGGATCATCGCCCGATGGCAAAGATGAAGAAGACACCTTGGTAAATCCTGCGCGACAAAGGAAGTCGAAAAGCAAGAAGTAAAAGAAAGAATTAGCAAAGATCAATAGTACAACAGGAAGTCGAAAAAGAAGGCAAGACGAAACACTTACTTTCAGCATAAGTAGATATTGTGTGGAGGCGCTCCATTACGGCCTGCTCTCGCTGAGCGTGCTCCCTGTTGGCATCGGCTAAAGCTTTTTCAGCCTTTTTCGCCTTACCAAGCGCTGATTTCTGCGACTACTCAGCACTTGCTTTGGCAGCGGCCGCAATATCATATGCCTTCTGCGAGGCACTTAGCTCAGCCTCCAATGACGCGATTCGGGCATTGGCTGTTGCTAGAGCAGCTACAGTAGAAGAAGAAAGGGAGTCAGATAAAAAGCAAAAGATATGCGTGGAGGAAAAACCATGAATGGATATAAAACATACCTTCGGAAGCTTTCGCAACCTTTAGGTACTCAGCGCATTCGGTGCCCAAGGCGACGAATCTCTTCAATAAAGCCTGCGAGAAAAAGTGTGTAAGAAGCACGAGTGTATGCAAGGGAGATAAGTCAGGAGAAATTGCTCACATCATGGGGGGAAGCCGAGGATTCGTGGGCTTCTAGAGAAACTTTGGGTTCTTTAGCCTTCTTCAAGCGCTTGGGGTTTCGGGGCACAGGAACCTTCTTTACAGAAGCCCTGGTAACCCTAGGCGCAACTTCTTGGGCCGGGGGCTCATCGTCAACAGCAGGAGGAATTGAAGGAGTAGCTGTAGCAACTTTTGACGGCTCTTCGTCATCTCTACACGAAGCAAAAAAACTAATGAGTAACACGACGGAAACAAGGCAAGAGAGATGCAATTGAGGAACTCGAATAAAAACACTTACGATGCCAGAAGGTCGAAGTACTCCATATCTCCTGCAGGAACAGAGGCCTTATCAGCCATTGTAGAACTCGAAGAAGCAAACTCTTCGACTCGCTTCCTCTTCTTGTCGACATCAGTATCTTTAGCGAGTATGGGGGGCGACGATGTCGACGAGCTAGTTTCCTCTTCCAATTCTTCGGAATCATCTTCGTCCTGATTCTCGTCAGCCTCGGGGGCTTCAGACACAGACGAGGCCAGCTCAGCCGGAAGGGGCCCTGCCTCTGGAAGAGGAGGGTGCGAAATAAGGAATTGGTGCCCCTGCACATGAACAAGTTAACAGGTTAAGAAAGGCAAAGAAAAGCGCAACTCGATGTAAATGATATTCAACAACAAGTGAACAAAAAGCGACACAGATACATACCTCGGGCAGAGGGTGCATTGAGTCGAAGTAATCAGCGGTCAAATCAGCAACCGCGTGTTCCTTGGTAAGCTTGGTGAGACTCCTGACTCGCTTGTCGACATCTTCTTTTTTCATCACATCTTCAGAGACGCGAGTAGGATCTTCCAAGCCAGAATAGCTCCAAAGGTTGGTAAGACGATGTTGTAGGGGTTGAACTCGACGTTGCACGAAGAACGCCATGAGCTGGATACCCGACAAAGCGCCTCCTTTGCCTCCTTTTAGAGCTTGAATTCGAGAGAGAAGGGGAAGAACTTGTTGTCCTTCTGCATCTGAGGGAAGTGCATCCCACGACGCCAATTTCTTTACTTCCCTGGAGGCGTCAAAGGGGGCTAGACCATATTGATCTTCAGGAGAGGCCTTGCGATCTTTGATATAGAACCACTTGGTTCTCCACCCTTGGACAGACGCGGCCATGGAAAATTCAAGATATTGTGCCTCAGGACGCACCGAAACAACGGCTCCGCCCAGTTCGGGTTTTCTGCGCAAAGCAACATTGGGGCGGAGCCGGAAGATCGACCTCCAGAGGAGAAAATGGGGCTCAATGCCCAGGAACGACTCGCAAAGAGTCACGAAGCAAGCAATGTGAAGAATGGAATTTGGCGTGAGCTGGTGAAGCTGCACACCATAAACAAAGAGGAGCCCATGGCGAAACTCGTGGGCAGGAAGAGAAAGGCCGCAGAGGAGGAAAGCAAGGAACATTACCCGATAACCGCTAGGGGGCTCCGGGATCCGCTCAGTGCTTGGAAATTTGATGGAATCCTGGGCGCCGATGAGGCCGTCCGCCCTGGCTTTCTCCACATCCTTTTTTGTGATGGTGGAGCGCACCCAGCTAGTGGAGGAAGAGGTCTTGGCCATGGTGTTCTTGGTGGCCAGGTGTTTCACGCGCATCAAATATGCGGAGCGCTTGGGGACTATGCGCGAGAGACGGAGGAAGAGGAGATCAACAATGGAGGCGGCGGAGGGAACGAACTGGTAAACAGTAAAATCCCCCACTACGCCCCTTATATACCTTCTGGGAGAAGGATCGTGGGCTAAGACGTGGCGCAAAGAGCGGAAACGGCAGCCCACTAACGGTCAAAAATCGCGAAAATTACAGTGCTGCCCATCAAACGGTTCGCATTTATACAGAGTGACATATTCATTGACATCATAAAGAAGATGATATAAGAAAGAAGAAGGATGGCGCCGACAAGTGCAAAATTTATAAACAAGATTATATATGAAGGATTTTCGATTATAGCCTTGCGGGCTACTATTATCAAGGATATTGAAAGCAACTCTTTACTGGAGTGGTGGACGCGTATTCAACGACAAGATGTTATTAGAGTATCTCGAGTTGAAGTATAATGGATTACACTATATTTTGAGCCTATACTCGAAAAAGTCTTTTTCGATTATAGCCTCGGGGGCTACTCCCATCGGGAGCGCTGAGCGCGCACCCGACGAAATTTCTTGGCAACCATTCGAGCATGTGAAGAGGAGGAGTGTTACTCCCATCGGGAGCGAGTTTTTTGGTTGTTTAAACCCGAATATTTTCAGTCAAAATTTGACTGCGACATGAGATCTCGAGTTATGTTATCGCAACACAACTCGAATGCCGTGACTTGTCACGAAGGTAAGACCCCGGGATCCGTCCTGAGTGGCCTGGTATACGCACATGGATGCGCTCTGCTGGAATGTATCCGTGTCTACGACGCGAAGAAAATCCTGGTGGACGCACTGGGTACCCTGAGAATCACTGGGATTCATTCTTTGTAAGACCTAAATGCGGCAAAAGAATGGGTTTGACCGGTATCCCAAATTCAAATCCAAGGGGATTGAATTTGAAGTAGGTGACAAGTATCTGTTCCGGTGGTTAACTGACCTCTTGATCCGTCAGAGTTGTCAGGCTTATTCATCAAAGCCCCTTGCGAAAAATATCATGAAAGTAAGTCGAAAGACCAAGTCGAAGATTTGAAGATATGGAGAAGTCGAAGAGCTGATCAAGTCGAAGATTTAGAGATTAGAGATTCAACCCGAATCTGCAATTCTGGTAGAATCTCAGGGGCTACTAACAAGGGTATAGTTAATAGAACCCGTTAGTTGAGTACCCATAAGGCCCGTATAGCCAGGCCCAATTGTAACGATAAGTCAAATACGAGTTCTTACCGTATGTCGATATTGTAATCTATATCGGACCCTACCCGATCCTCGAGACCTGGCCACCTATATATGGGGGCCAGGAGGGGACGGTGTAGGGCAGATTGAAAGCAAGCCAGGTTGAACACCCAAGTTTACTTTCGACACACCTATTTCGACTAACTTTACCTTCGAGTTCATCCGACGCCCTCTTCCCCCGATCCTAAGTCCTTCATCTAGGACATTTGTCGAGTTAACCCTCGTCAATCAGTGATTCTTTAATGATATCGTGGATAGCCAAAACAGCCCCCTAAATTAATTTTGGACGTAAATTTTTCCGCATTAGTTTCTAAATATAGTCTGAACAGTGCTTAAGATTTCCTAGCAAAATTTTCCGCCGATAATGTTTTGACATTATTTTTGATGTTTCACCCACGATAATTCTTTAATGGTAACTTTCAACACAAACATTCAGTGCCGACAATAATTTATCAATGGTAATTACCCAGTGCTAATCTTTGAGAGGTGCATAATTCGTTGATGGTTATTTCCTAGCAGAGTTCATTCGGTGGTGTAAATTGTCTTCTTTTACACAAGCTTTGGGGTTCTCCTACGGATATGTTCGATAACCAAAATACTCCACCACTACAAAATGCCACTATCTTCTTCTATGGATCGGCTAAAGTTTTTCTAGAAATAATTTCTTGCCATTAATTCCTTAGCAGTTATTTATTAGGAATAATTCACTAACCATGGTCTCATTTTAAGTGGGGAATATTTCTATAGTTTCTTCAGAAAAATATACACACTCAATCATTTCATTTTCTTCTTATGTAGTATCTTAGTCCGCTTTTACCTGTGGAAATACTACTATTTACTTTAAAAATGTGTTGCACCGTTCAACGTCTATTTTATTCAAAAAATACCAATGCATACTTCAAAAAATGCTTGATTTTCATCATCTCTTTTATGCGGCAAACATACAACTGCAGTCTTCTAAAATAATTTCTGGAAATACTTTGACATTCATCGCTGTATTTACTGTGAAAATATATTAGCTCTTAAAACTCACAGCGGTGAAGGAAAACTAATTAGAACTACCTTTGAAGAAACTGACTCTGCCTGTCGTCTATTGCCTCTCAAGCCGTGCTCCCTCTAGGCACTACAACAGCCCCACTTCAAACACTGCACCTGCATTGTAGTACTACTTTCATACTACCGTCTCTTTTCCATGACCACTCAGTGTTTTTTGTTCGTACTACCCTTCTTTTTCATCGCTTCACGACCATTTACACGGGTACAATAAAATATTTCCAAACCACAATTTTACAGTACCACTTTTATGTAATTCCAACAGTGCTTCGATAACATCATTTATGTGAACCCAAATAATATAGTATTTCTAGAATAATTTAACCAACAATCTTAACGGCCAAGGGCGCGGCGTGCCGACGCGCCGAGCTTCCTAGTAGAAATATAATATACAAGTACAATACCTGATCATCTTTGATTTAAAAAAAAATCAATTTTTAAAAACCTTTTTTGATTTTTTTCAAGTATGAGAGTGTGTAGCACCTGAAAGCCAAACGCCCGCGTTAGGGTCTTGAGAGTTAAGAATCAACGTATGCAACTACTAAAAGTACAAGAAATAACTACTTCTGCTTAGAAGTCTTGCACACAGATTGTGAAAGATCATTACCCAAGCAGCCAAGCTTAGAAGTATGCACGTAGATTGTTAATGATGAACATATGCATCCTACGTACTAAAATTAAAAGCCAAAATTACTTGTGCGAAGTGTGTACCGTGTTCCTAATGCAATCAAGGCATATATACAAAAACACTATTCATACCAATAGCTAGGAGTTATATATAACTGATCTGGAAACTAAGATTTGACAACACAAATCTAAAATAACCGAGGGCTCATTCTGCATTTGTCAAAGGAAATGCATTCACCTAAGGAAGAAAGCATCTATTACAAGCACGTAGCATGTTATCTTCACCCTGAATATGAAACCGCGTCAATCTCATTCCTGGCTGACTTGTATAGCTCAAGCCTCTTAGAGCATTGCTGCCTGCGCTCCATAAGAGTAGGATCCTCATCAAGGAGTAGTGCAAGCTGCGTAGCCTACACAAGAAATTGATTTCTGAAAGGAATGAAAGGGGCAGAAATGAACATAGGTAGACAAATAAAACAAGACACTTACATCTTTGCTGGTCACTTGAGTATAGAAGTAGTTCAACAAGGACCGATTGGCTTCTCGGACTTGACAATGAACAACAGCCTTGGGTATAGTATTCTTCAGTGTATCAGATACCATGCCAATGTACGAGGACACATTAGAAGCAATCCTCCTGAAGTGTGCGTCTGTGTACCGATCAGCAGAAGGAGTGGGAGGGTTTTCAGTTCCAGCCCTGTCCACTTCCTGTGGAAGCTTGCGGAAGAACTCCACTGTCAAATACGCGGACTCCATATCAACCAATCGTACAGTAGTTTTCCGACCATCTTCACGAAATCTCTCCAGGGAGTGGTAGCATGCACCAGCAAGCTCCTTTTGCAGAGTGGGAAATCTTCTCAATTCCTGATGATACAATAGCGTTCAAGCAATTACATATCTGGAGAAAGAAAAGTATAAGTGGAGATGTGAGAAGTTAGTGCCAAATAACCAACCTCAGTCTCCCCAATTGATTTCCTTACCAGCTCTTTCAAAACATTATGCACCTGCAGTGATAATAAAAGGGACTTAGTGAAAGAAACATAGCAAACCAGGCAACCACAGGAGTATTCCTTTTTTAGGGGTACAGCAGGAGAATTCTTACAGCATCTACAGAAGCTTCGGCTGGCCCTCTAAAATAACTGAGACCAGACTCGATCAGTCGACGGTACCCTTGTTCAGGAGCAATTAGATGAGGCTGATAACCATCAGCTTGTGACACAACTTGTTTAACATTTTGCAAAGAGAGGTAGCGGTCAAATGGAAGCTTCAGCAGAGCAGCAGGGAGTTGGTTATTGAAGACCCCATAAATTCGATCACCACCAGATCGTCTGCATAGTTTCATCCACGTTACAGATCACGCAAATGAAAACTGCAAGTGAACCGTTAATAAAATAAAGACATGAAATAATCAAATTTAAATTTACCCTCCATCAAGATGTTCTTTAAATATTTTTTCAAATGCACGGCAAAGCTCCATGATTAGGTATAACTGAGTCTGCAAAAGTACATACATTATGTTATATTTGTCTGTTTGAATCCAATGCAATTTAGCTCAAAAGTTCAGTTGATTACCGCAGCGTCAGATCCAATAGGTCTACCAAGCTGATTCATCTCAGATTCAAGCTCATCAATAGTTTTGCTTATCAAAGATGTGATGCTTGGAATGCGTGCCCTGATCACTGCCTCGAGTTGCTGAGAGAGAGAAACATGATTGCATGATGAGCACAGTGCTAACTTGCCAAGACAATAAATGAAAACACTAAAAGGACTTCTTCTCACCTGTGAAAGAAGTTTAGCAAGATATTCTGAACCCATCCTGCTGGCTAAATGAGCATATTCAGGACTGGACTCAAAGAACTCTTGTTCTTTTCTCCTAGCAAGAATCATGTCAACATTCTTGTTGATATCTGCTTGTGAACGGTTAACAATTCCAACCCATGGGTGCTGCAGCCTGTAAGCTCTTCCTTCAAGAACCTTAGTGAGAAGAACGAGGGTTGGGAATTGAAAGTCCATAATAAGGCCAAAATGCACAAGGAAAAGTAGAGTAAACAGAAACATACATCAAGTGCATCTGTTCCCTTGTCCATCAAATCAAGCTTAGTCAACACGCCAAAGGTTCTTTCACCTATAAGAATTAAAATGATCACTCAGCAAGAAACATGGTACGGACTAGGTGAATTGAACAAGTACAGTTGTGTTATTGCAGGGAATATATCACAATGAAATATGAACATGCCTTAAAATACGAGACACCCTAGATTATGGTGTTATATATTTGATTACTGAGCTACGAAGAATATAATTCAATTCAATGGCTTCGGTTCTC